>BMAC01000697.1:278594-288671 GCA_014905375.1 Phtheirospermum japonicum | reverse complement strand
GTGTTTTTCTCTTTTTGTTTCCTTCTTTGCTTGTAAGTCAAGATGTGAGTAAGAGATAGGGAGACCTGATATTGTGTAGTATGAAATGTTAGGTGGTATGGAGTGAAAGACTGTGATTTGAAGGTTAAGCCAACATGGGTTATTTTGGGTTGTAAGAAGCAGACAACTTAACTACCATACATAAGTGCATGTATATCACTAGTGTGTATTTGTACATATTTAATTATGTTTATAACCTAGGAGAGATCAAAGCTGTAAAAACCCAATCATGTAGTTAATTAAAGGTGTGTTTGCTAAGTTATGTCTATCTTTTTATTCGATGGATTTGGATGTCTACTTCACATAATATATACACACAATGGGGGAACACGGTTATTTTTAAATAATTCAAAAAAAATAAATCTTAGACATAAAAAAGGACGACATAAGACTAACATGCATATGATCTACCAACCAAAGTGCAATCTATAATTGTACTTACCTTTACCAAATGATTGGCTTTGACAAAGATTTTGTGATAGCTTTGACAAAGATTTTGTGACTTGAAAAATGTTTGTGTTGGGTGATTAATGATGTGTTTGACAATGAGTTAATAAAGACACTGATGGTGAGTAGTATTCTTGAGTTAATTCTATTGCTGCGCCTAATAATTTTTTTCTCATTAAATTAAAATGTAAATTTTGTATTAGTGATAAATAAATTTTTTTTCAATTAATATTAAACAAAATTCAAATTATATGTAATTATAATATAAGAGCAAATTTTGTATTAATGATAAATAGTTTTTTTCAATTAATATTATATATAATATTAAACAAAATTCAGATTTTGTATTAGTGATAAATATTTTTTTCAATTAATATTATAGATAATATTAAACAAAATTCAAATTATATGTAATTATAACATAAGAGCAAAATATATGATTTTATTTATAGAAAACTTGGAGATACAAAGTAGGATTGTAATTGAAATATGAATTTTCTTATCAACTGTCACAATTTTCTTATTAAAACTACATATAATTTATGATTATCAATTATAAGATGAATATAATGGAATATTTTCTATTAAAATTACATATAATTTATAATTATCAATTATAAGAGGAATATAATGAAATATTCTTTTTTAAGCAAACTGCTTGGAGTTGTTACAGATTCTACACTAAAATTGCTACAGATTCTACACTAAAATAGTGCCCTGCTGGAGATGGCCTAAGTTAAAGTTTTTCTCACCAAATCCTTAAGTTAAAAATCTAGGTTCTATATGTAAAAAAACTACTCTTTTTTAAGAACTAAATCATTTTCTCATGTGCTTCTTTAAAAGGGAAAAGTTTAAAATCAATAATAAAAAAGGGTATTATTTTTTAATCAAAAAGTACCAAGTATACAGTGAGGGCTAAATTCAGCAAATCAATTACCGAGATAAACAGGTGTGTAACCTCATAAATAATACAAATCAAAAGTGTCTGTTATACAATTGCAACAATATTTAAATCTATTCAAAAAAGAGACGAAGCTAACACGACAGATTATATAGAGCAAACACAAAATTGATAATCATTCGTAATGTCAACTTTTTAATCAAAGGTGGAAAAAGACTGAGAAACGAGTACCCCCCACCTTCTGCAAGAATGACTGCTCGGAGCAGAAAAAACACTATTGTGGTGACCAAGAAACTCAAATCATATGAAGAAATCAATTACAATAGAGCTTGATCACCGAATCTGCACCCGCAGTAAATAACCACGTTTGTCTCGGGTGGAACTTGCAGTCCAAAACTCCTAGGAAAAAAAATCACAAATATTTAGTTAATCTGGCGATTTTAAAAATTTTCTATTCAAAAAAAAAAAAAAAAGTGGGGCATACCTCTTCCATCAGTACTTGAATGCCCTCTAAGAATCTCCAGAGGAACAATCAACGGGTTTTGATTTAAATCCGAATAAACCATGCCATGAAAAACATAAGCTGTGCAATCGTCAGAGCATGAGGCGAACAGAGGGTAGGAACGATGATAGGCAACCCCAGTTATGTCCTTCGGATGACACCTGAAAATTTAGATAGACACGTGGCATAATTAGAGAGCTTATTATAAATTTGCTATTTTAAGCACTGAATCTTAAATATTTGCTTCCCTATTCCACTGAATTAATTGATTCTTCTTTAATGATGTTTTTAGCTTTTGAAATAATGTAAATTACTATTTCTCTAAAAAGAACAAAGTAAATCATCAATTATATCAATTATACCTTAGGACTTTGTAAGGTTTAGATGAAAGGTCCATGTCAAACCAACACAACTTTCCGTCTTTGCTTCCCACAATAACATTATCACCTGCATTATTAACAAGGGGCAAATACGTAAAATTAGCATTGGTAAACCGCAACTCTGTGTGTGAGAGAGAGAGAGAGACAGAGAGAGAGGGAGGCATACCGCCAGGGTGTATAGATATGGAAGAGATTTCACGGACTCCAGATTCAAGCTTTTTAATAAGCCTTTGCTTTATTAAATCATAGACGCGAACATCCTTCTTCGTGGCTGTAAAGAAAATGGAACGCGTGGGATGAAAAGCAGTCGAAACTGGAATCCCTTTTGTCTTGAATGGAATTCGTTGGGTAAGTTTCTTCGAGAGCTGGTGAATCATCACTGCTCTTGATTCGCGTATAGCTAAGTTAAAGAAACGACAAGGCCCAAACAGACACATTTCTACTGTTACAGCATCATTTCATGGCCAGTAAAGATAAGATATATCTTGCAGAAATCATCTAATAATCTGGACAAAAACTTGTGTCAAACTGCGTAACGGATTATATTCTGTTAGGCAGGACTCACATTTTAGTTTTTTAGGGTTTTCTATTGTTTAGGGGATTTTTAAGGGATTTCTATCTTTTTGGGAACTTTTTTAAGTTATTTTAAGATTTAGTTTTAGGGAAACTGTCTAACAATAAGGCGGTTCAACCTGTATAATCAAAATCCATTCATCGCTGAGAAAAGGATATCAGACGGCATAAGTGTTGAGAGATAGTCTCCTTTACGATGCCATTCCACTTTAGTTACCGTCTGCAATTCAATAACCTCAACTTCTTAAATTCCATTATCAAAAAGTCTAAATTGAAACGTGAGAAACAATAAAACAGCACAAAAATTTACCTTAAAATGCTTCAACCTGATTCCACCAAACCTATCATCTTGAACCCAGTTGACAACGGATGCACTAATATCTGAAATAACAGTTCTAGATGAGTGGTGAAGGGTGGGTTATATAAACAGAAAGTACACACACACACACATATATATTATTATATAAATATATATTCTTACTCCTACTAACCAGATTCTTCTTCTGTTGACTTTTGGGGTTCAACGTGGAGAAGATCTTCGATCTTTTTCTGCTGTTCTTCACTTCCACATTTGGTGTTCAAAATAAACGCATCTTGGCCCCTGTAAAATTTAGGTGGGACTTATTGATATGCACCAATAACATCATCCATTTTCAATATAAGAAATCAAGGCCACGCCTAAATTTAAAAATATATTTCCTAAAAAACGTAAAAATCCTATTAACAAAAACTAAAAAACTGGAAAACCCAAAGAAAAACTAAACTAGAAAAAAGAACCCCAAAAACTATTTTTTAAAAAAACTAAATTTGTGCACACAAGTTTTTGTCTTCTTACGCTGCTACGGCTAACATAGGAAGCTCAGGCAGAGGATTCCAAGAAACTTCCTCAATGTTTTCGCCGATATCCCATATTTGTAGACATCTCCCAGTTTCAATTTCCCAAACGCGAACAGTTCCATCTTTAGAACCTTCATAAATGCCGAAATCCAGTCAACAAATAATTCTACCCTTAACATCTCATAAAACTCAAAAGTACATAAATAATGTCTAACCAGACGCAATCCATTGGCCTGTGGGTTCTGTACAAATGGTCGTGACCGAGCCCTTATGGCCTCTGTACTCGAGATAACAAGTTGTTGGATATGGTTTAAGATCTTTACGGCTTGGCAGCTTCGGTTTCAAGGACTCAGGATCGATATGAATCTGGAAAAATCGAGCAGGTAATAATTATTTTAAAATAAAGAGACTAGTAGCAAAAAACCATCTGAAGCATTTAGATGAGATAAGTTTTTGTATGCGTACGCGATTTTTGCGAACTCTTGGGCATAGATAGAGATCCAAACAACGATCGAAAGTTTCTTGGACAGCTTTGTCATAAGCAGGAACACTTCTCAAGGTTTTGTACCTAAGTTTCACATAAGAAATTAGGGTATTGAACCAAAAAGGAAAGATCATTGATTAAAAAAAAAAGTAAAATGGACAAGTAATTACTGTTTCGGAATAAATTTAGGTCGGTCCTCCTCAAACATGAGCTGGTGAGAATTTAGTTCTTCCTGTGTTAGAATGTACTCTGGAGAAGGATTGTAAGATTCCTCATGACCTGAAACAATACTTTACATCAGACACAAAAATAATCCTTAATATTAAACAAAGAGATTATCAGCTACAGATAAGTGCATATAAACAAATTATTACGCACCTGGCAATTTAGGCTTTGGTGCAGGAATAAATGCCAATCCCAGCCTTTCCGCTGAGGTGGAATCATCCCACAATCCGTACACTTTAGGCTCTTCCTTGGGTTTAGCATCAAGTTTAATCTGCCCACTCCTGATGAGCCGGACATACTTAAGTACCTGTAATTTCGAAATCATACATAAAATTAAAAATATATCGGGGGTACGGGTATAGTAACCTTTAAAAATATATTAATTATTTATTGTTTTCTTGAATTATTAGAAATTGATTTATCGATATTTTTTTTTATTAATTCGAGAAAATTTTGTATTCATTTTCGGAATATTAATGCTAGATAAAAAAATATCGGTGTATATTCTTTCAATAAAAAAATTCAAAAAAAGGGGTAATTTACAAATTATTCGAGCATTAACCTCGTTGATTTCTATAAAATAACCACAAGGTCATTTTGGGTATTAAACTATTTCAAGGGAAGAAAAGAAATAGAAGCAAATAATCACCACAAGGACAGCAACACATTCTAGTGTGAAAATTTTACAACCAAGCTCTCAGTTAATGCTTCAGCTAATGATATTATATATCAAATTAGGCCCAATAAGTTTGACGTTATCTACCTTTTGAGCATCCCACTTTGATTGTATGAAACGTCTCTTAGGTTCAGGTGCATTCGAGAGTGGATGCTTGGCACCGTCCCACTTAAACCAATCAACATATGGCTGCAAAGAAGAGAAAGATTACAAGAAGTTCCTTTAATAAGAAAGAGGCGGCATAATCTAAACAATTGTGGGTGTGGGTGTGGGTGTGGGTGTGGGGGGGGGATTAAATTTATACGACAGTGAGAAGTAAATAAAATGCGGACAATACGCACAGCATGTGGATCAAAATCAGCATGAGGTGCCTTTCCTTTCAGCAATCGGCCAATAAGTTTGGTCTCTTCTTTGGTCAACTCCACTACCTCATCATTATACTCATCATATATTTTTCGCCTGAACAAAACAGACCAAACATATGGATTAACCATCACATAGTATATGCTTGGCATTCAAGCATGTATAGTACGAACTTGAATTCAAATAGAAAGCTATTTTAGTTATAAACTCACCAACTCTTTGGATCATCAGTCTTTGCGAGAAAAGAATCCATTGCACTCACTCTTTCTTTCTTCTTGAGCTTCTTCCCAGATAAATCATATCCGATATGTTCCTCATCCTTATACCACACCAAAGGAACATTTCCAACGGTGTTACGTGGTGGGACCTAATTTTAAGAGAAAATATAAATTCAACCAAAGTGAGAAAAGTAATAAATAAGGCGATATTGGGCAAATAATATGACTCGCTCACTGTATGAACTCAATCACCATGTAATCAAGCTGTAGCATAAAAATCAAGAAATATAAGAGGCTGCAGTTTGACAAGTTTTTGTAGACTGAAAGAGGAAAATTAAACAGACCTCATCTTCAGATGAATCACTCTCCTCAACTACTTTGCGCGAGTCATCAGTTTCATAATTATCATTCTCTTCATTGAGACCATCTCCACGTGAATGGTTATCATCATCATCATCACTAGCACCTGATAGAACAACATCCTGGCATAATAAAAATTCAATTAATCATTAATCTAAATACAGACACTTTGAACGTTAAGGTGGGATTGTGATAGTCCATCAAGTCAGACTCATCAAAGAAAAAAGGACGACGAAAAACATAAAAGAAAAGAAATAGAGCAAAACAGAAAATTTTAAGAGTGAAATTCAGAAAACAGGACGAAGGTAAGAGAGAAAAGTGAAACTAGCTCACAAGATGAGAAGATTAAAAAGGAATAGAGATGAGCAGCAGATAAAAGCAAATGGGAACACTAATTATCGTAGTTCCTAAGTATTAAATATGTCTGAACTAGAGAATAGAGGAATTTACAAAGACCCTATTAAATCCTGGAATTTTCCCCTATACATGTCACCACTAGAGGCCTTTATAGCAAAATACTAATAAGATATCATAGCCACAACATAAGTAACTACGTCTAACAACCATTAAGTAAATCAAACATTCAAGTAATAATAGCAATTTCCAACAGACTAAGCTTATCAAGAGATATAAAGATTAAAATCAGTAAGTGCATAATATTTATTCACGAGAAATAGTGAGTTATGTTCAACCGCATCCTTGGATTATGTTGATACATGTTTGTGTGCCAGTGTGAACCTAATCAAAAAGAGCTGTATTTTTTATTTTTTTCAATTTACAGATTCCAACTCGATGAATTTAAGCAATATGACAACAATGACTAATGTTTGCATGATCGAAAAAAATAACAAATGCAAAACCGGGAATTACCATGTACCTCATCCTCAGAGACTAAACTTTGCTCGGATCCGGAATCACTTATTGAGCCACCTTCCTCATATAGACTCTACAGAGAACACAAAAAACAAGTAACTAAATGGATTCTTGTTTTATCCATAGTGACACGCTTTTCACCTTGATCCAATATTTTACTTATTTCACATGTACGTCGAAAGACCAGTTGGACCACCAATTCTAGACTACATTATGATGAACTGGACATCACATACTAGGGTTAACTATTCAGTTAAAATTTCTCTTTCATGTGCAAAATGAATATCATTCCAAAGCCCCAAAATCCAATCCTATCAAATTTCAAGCTCATAAAGTTTTTTCTTCTTCCACTAACATATTTCTTACAATTTCAAGTATTAGGGCAGCCAAACCTCGCTTAAACATTTCAGTGAACAGCAAAAAATGAAACTTATCCTTCACCAAAATTAAGACTTGGAAACGGAAATAGCAAATTTAAAAGTTCACCGTACGTCATCATCATCACTATCTTCCAAGCCCGAATCAAACGGCGAATCTTCGGAGCTCTCAGCTGCTGTTTCGGCTTCTTCAATTCTTCTCAAGTTTTCTTCCGTGTTTCTCGCCTTCAATTTCCGCACGTTTTTCTTATCCGTTTCATTCTTTGGCTTGCCGGAGCCGTTTTCCTTCCGCGGCTTTGTTCCCATTGTGCGTGTTTTGAGTGAAGAAGGTGAGGCAGACAATTTAGGGGTTAGGGTTTAGGGTTTTATTGGTTGGGTATTAGGACATACGTTTTCGTAAAGACGCGCTTCAGTTACGGATAGTTGAAGTTGGTCAATTACGAGCTTATTTCGAGTTTGATGGCCCAGTTTAGTTTTGATACGTAGCCCAGATGATTTTTTCATGGGCTTTTAGGAAAAAAATGATTTTGCCAATATAGCCGCACTCATGTTTACTAACTGACCCATGTTTTTTATTTACAAGAATACCATTAATTATATAACCTTATTATATTTACACACTCTTATTTATCTAATTACTAAACACACCCATAAAAATTATAAAATTACTACCCACACCCTTTTATACACACATATCGATATTTCTAACAATTTGTTTTTAACATCGCTTCAATTATCTTTATACCATAATTGTTCAAACATTATACAAACTCAACAATGGATGATAAAAAGGATACAAAAACAATCAATGTAAATATTACTTCCTTTTTGTCCAATTATTTTGTTGTTTTCGGATCCATATTGTTAGTCGTAGGTCGAAATTTCAAAAAACTCGTTGCAACATTTTTGGTCGCGGTACACGAAAAATGTAAGCAATTTTTTGCTTTGGTCTGCTAAAAATTGTAGTAATGTTCGGACCTAGTTGACCGAGAATTGTCCACATTTTCAGCCAACAATGGCCGAAAATTGCAGCATATTTCGATCACTTGTCACCAAAATTAGCTGCAACTTTCAGCCACTTGTCACCGAAATTGCTGTAATTTTCAGCCAATGGTGACTGAAATTTGATGCAATTTTTGATCACAAGTGGCCGAAAATATGTTGCTATTTCAAGCCATTAATGGCCGAATTTATTGTAATTTTCAACCAATGTTGACTGAGATTTATTGCAATTTAAGCAACTGTGTACCGAACAGTATGCAATATTGGACCTACATGTTTTGATTTTTCTCCTTTTTAATTTGTAATAGGAATCGAACACATATTTTACATAATCTAATGCCGTTAGTCTATTAACAAATGAGTTAGTTATGGATTATAAAAATAACTTTACAACACGTGAATATTTTGAGACTCGTAAGCATTTGATAGTACGCATGGATGCAAACGGGCTTTGTATGTTGATTATGGTGAACATAGTGGGGCATATCGTGCTACCAAACCTAAATCGTTGGGGGAGAGAAGTGACGGTCTGGAGGAAGATGATGATTATGAATATTAGTATTTATAAATGACAATTATAATTCGGTGCTTACAATAAATTAATATAATTATAGTCAATCAACAATAATCCAAAAAGATTTTAATTGCTAATTCAAGGATGATTATGGAATAATGTTGTTGAGTTACATTCTAATTCTTTTGAGAAACTTGTGGTTCTTCTCTTGATTTTATGTCATCCCTTCTCACAAAAGTTGTTACCTTTTTTCTACGACCGTATACTTTGAAAAAGAAACAATCTTAGTAAACGGAAAAACACTGTTCGGTCACTTATGACTGAAAATGACAACCATTTTTGGTCAGCGATGGCTAAAGATAGCACCAATTTTTTGTCCTAATGCAAAAAGTGGTACCCATATTCAGTCACTGATGACTAAAAATGACACCCATTTTCGGTCAGTGATGACCGAAAATGGCACCAATTTTCATTATCTTCCTACTGAAAATGGCATCTATTTTCATCATCTTCCTACTGAAAACTGATGCAATTTTTGGTTATCAGGGACCGAAAATAGATATCATTTTCAGCATCTTCCTACCGATCTTCATACGAAAATGGACCAAAAACCTACCTTTTATCGACTGGTGGTTGATATATTCACTGGGTGTTTCTGGTCTAATATTGTCATAGGTTGCCAAGACGGTGGTTATTGTCCTAGGTTGCCAAGCCGGTGGTTGGAGGTTGCTGGTGGTGAAGGTTGGCCGGAGTGTTTTTCCTTCTTCTTCCCATTAGTCAGCAAGCTTTTCTTCCTCCTTTTTTTTTTTTTTTGATTGATAAAGTTTGATTTTTTTTTTGAAAAAATTAAAGATAAATGGTAGTTTAGTTATTTTACTAGTGGTGTATTTAAGAAAATAAAAACAAAAAACATATGAATGTTAAATGGAATTGGGTGCAATAGTCTATCAAGTGTCAATATAATTGGCCAAATATTTTTTTTAATTATTTTGAAGGTTAAATGATTGAGAGATATTGGAGTCCACTCTTTTAAAGAGTGGCCGATGTCACTTAAGATGTAGTAGTAACATAAAATATATATTGATTGTTACAATAAATTGATATGTATATTTGAAATAAAGAGAGAAGATTTTGAAAGATTTGTAAGGTGAATATAGTCATTATACCGTGAACTTGGGTTCACCTTGCAAGGTGCACCTGGTAATTTAATTTATCATCATATGTAACTAATATATATCATTATATATAATGGGTATATATCATCACAAATAATGAAAATCTAAAATTTTAAAATCTAAAACCCCAA
>BMAC01000697.1:262210-278569 GCA_014905375.1 Phtheirospermum japonicum | reverse complement strand
TTGGGGTTTTAGATTTTAAAATTTTAGATTTTCATTATTTGTGATGATATATACCCATTATATATAATGATATATATTAGTTACATATGATGATAAATTAAATTACCAGGTGCACCTTGCAAGGTGAACCCAAGTTCACGGTATAATGACTATATTCACCTTACAAATCTTTCAAAATCTTCTCTCTTTATTTCAAATATACATATCAATTTATTGTAACAATCAATATATATTTTATGTTACTACTACATCTTAAGTGACATCGGCCACTCTTTAAAAGAGTGGACTCCAATATCTCTCAATCATTTAACCTTCAAAATAATTAAAAAAAATATTTGGCCAATTATATTGACACTTGATAGACTATTGCACCCAATTCCATTTAACATTCATATGTTTTTTGTTTTTATTTTCTTAAATACACCACTAGTAAAATAACTAAACTACCATTTATCTTTAATTTTTTCAAAAAAAAAATCAAACTTTATCAATCAAAAAAAAAAAAAAAGGAGGAAGAAAAGGGCATGTTCTGAGAAAGGGCTTAGAGAGCCTGAAATCTCCAAGATTAATGCCGAGTAGACCGACCAACCAAAGAAGTGACAATATTAAGCAGGCCGTGTAGGCCCGTTCGGAGAGCTATATGTCAAGCTTAACCTTCAATGATTCACCGGTTTACTGCAGTTGGATGAAGGTTAGGGAAAATAATTTCCTTTTTTCTTTGTAAGGAATATAAAGTTTGATTTTTTTTTTGAAAAAATTAAAGATAAATGGTAGTTTAGTTATTTTACTAGTGGTGTATTTAAGAAAATAAAAACAAAAAACATATGAATGTTAAATGGAATTGGGTGCAATAGTCTATCAAGTGTCAATATAATTGGCCAAATATTTTTTTTAATTATTTTGAAGGTTAAATGATTGAGAGATATTGGAGTCCACTCTTTTAAAGAGTGGCCGATGTCACTTAAGATGTAGTAGTAACATAAAATATATATTGATTGTTACAATAAATTGATATGTATATTTGAAATAAAGAGAGAAGATTTTGAAAGATTTGTAAGGTGAATATAGTCATTATACCGTGAACTTGGGTTCACCTTGCAAGGTGCACCTGGTAATTTAATTTATCATCATATGTAACTAATATATATCATTATATATAATGGGTATATATCATCACAAATAATGAAAATCTAAAATTTTAAAATCTAAAACCCCAATGAAAAAAAAAATTCTAAAACGAAAAACTAAACACTAAAAACGGAACTAAACCCTAAAATAGAAAACTAAACCCCAAAATTGAATGTTAAACTCTAACCCTAAATTTCTATCACATAAACACATATGACTTACACATATTATCACATATAATTAACATATATCATCACATATGACTGGTAGAATGATAGATTTTTGACGGAACCTTAAAATAAAAAACTAAATAAAAAATAAAAAATTAAACCCAAAAAAATGGAAAATAAACCCTAAAATTAAAAAACAAACCTTAAACTCTAGTTTTTTTATTATCAAATATCATCATGTATAACTCTCATATATCACCACGTATAACTGTCATATATCATTACATATAATTAGATGATAATAGATTTTTACCGGGCATAACTAGCAAGTTACAATTAGGTACATGTAATAAATTGCATGAATATTTGGGGGATAACTTTTTATCATGATATTTTGTATATCCACCATGAGTTTTAGGGGAATAATAAAATACTCTTATAGATATAGTACTCCTTATATTTAACCATCATCGATAAATTTCTGTTTTTATGGAGGATGGAATGCGGAGGTTATTAGGGATTTTAAAATTTATTTAATTTATTTTAGTTTTTGTTCTTTAATACTATCTTAAAATACATATGAAATTGATGAAATACGACCATTTAAAAGTAAGGAATTTGTTTGGCTTAGAAGAAATCTTTCCCAAAATATTTGAATTTCAGGTAAAAAAAATGGATTTCCAGAGATTTATAAAACTTATCAATAAGATAAAGTTTGATAAAACTTATCAATAAGCTAAATCCACAATGCACGGTGATCATTTGGTCTATTCCAAAAAGTAACCGAACCAAAAAACTGGATACTGAAATTACATAAAATTACAAATTGAATCGAAATAGGATTAGTACTGAATTAATAGACAAAAAAAACCCAAAATATTTATAAAATTGAAAATCGAACCGAAACGAAAGCATACTTAGAAACGAATTAATCGAATCAACTTAACTGAACCAAATTAATAAAAAGTAACAATAATTAATATAAATAATTAATTTTCAAATTATATTTCGGTTATTCTTACAAAAAAAAATTGAAGTGGAGATCGAAAATGGAACCGAATTTACATAAGCCTTTTTTTTTTTTTTTTTGGTTTTTTCCTCACCCCTAGTGCAAGTTGTTTCATGCCATAAATAAACTTAAACGCTTGGAAACTCATTGGACACGCAAATTCACATCTCTTACGACCAACACACGACACACTTGTATATGTTCTTATTAATATATATATATATATATATATATATATATATATATGTATATATCTATATATACACACACACATTTTGAGATTATTTTTTTAATGTTTGAATGTCAGTACTTTTAACTTAGTTTCAACTTTTTCTACCTCAATCATTTCAATTCATTTTTGAAAATAAATTATTCAATTGTCGATCATTATTATATGTTTTGTCATAAATTTTACTATTTACTCACTCACATATCTCTAGCTACCAATCATTTGCAATCATTATTTTATATTTTTAATATTAAATTAACTTTCATAACTATATTTTATCTCATATCCATTCACAAACTTAAATTATATTTTTATTTATTAATTTACTTTCTCACTATTTTATTACATTTCCAATTATTTCAAAATGAAAACATATACAATCAATTCCACAATCCTCATCCTTGGAGCAGGACCAATTTATTTAGCTCAAAATCCTTGCAAGTATCATTTATAATACATCGATTGGGCAGCTAAATGACTTTGGATTTATACATTTTTCAACGGCATAAGTTTTCTGTTTATAAATCAATCTTATGATGATTTCATACTTTATTTACTTTACTTTAATTTTATTTTTATCTTTATTATATCATATTACATACGAAATTGATGAAATGTGATTTTTGATTTAGTATTAATGCGTATAAAATTAATGAAATACTTTAAAAGTAGTACAAACAAGAAAAATATGAATCAACGTAATTTATTTTTTTCGAAACGATACTCAAAAGTTCATGTACATTTGGGGATTAAAGAATCCACAACTCTCTTAGGAATAACAAGAAAAAATCCACCAAGAGGGACAAAGAGGACAAATCAAACAAATGATAAGCCTAAAAAACAGGGGCGGACAAATGGGACCACCGACCAACCTTGTATGTAAGAAGGTAAGAATTATAGCAAATGTAATTGAGTGCCTGTATGGCTTCTTCATCAATCATTTATTTATACAAGTATGATGTATACAAAAATGGAAAGAGTCGTTACGATTCCGTAACGGTCGTAGCGGAATCGTAACGATCGTATCGTAATAATTCTACATTATAAATACAAAGATTTCCAAATAATATCTTTAATAAATGAGATCTCTAACACTCCCCCGTAGTCGAAGTGAGAGCTTGACGAATGCAAAGACTAGACCAAAAGTCCAAAAATAGAGGGGATGGAAGGCCTTTAGTGAAGATGTCGGCATACTGATGAGTTGACGGCACATGGAGAACTCGTACTTGTCCAAGAGCTACCTTCTCATGCACAAAGTGGAGGTCAATCTCGACATGCTTGGTGCGCTGATGTTGCACCGGATTAGACGAGAGGTAAACGGCGGAGACGTTGTCACAGTAGACAATGGTAGCTCGCTGAAGATGAACAAATAGTTCAATGAGTAAGTTACGTAACCAACAAGTCTCGACAACGACATTGGCCACACCTCGATACTCGACTTCTGCGCTGGATCATGAGATTGTGGGTTGACATTTGGATGACCATGATATTAAATTGTCACCGAAATAAACACAGTACCCAAATGTGGAGCGACGAGTATCAGGACACCCGGCCCAGTCGGCATCAGAATAAACAGTGGGAGCGGAGACAAAGGATGGCTGGAGCTGAAGGCCAAGATCAAGCGTGTCATGGATGTACCAGATAATTCGTTCGAGAGCTTGAAAGTGTGGCTCTCGCGGATCATGCATGAAAAGGCAAATCTGTTGAATGGCGTAAGCAATGTCAGGTCGCGTGAAAGTGAGATACTGGAGTGCACCGACAAGGCGATAGTAAGTTGATGGATTAGAGATCGGAAGTCCCACCCCAGCGGCGAGTTTGGACTTGGTATCAACAGGGGTGGCGACTAGTTTGCAAGTCGACATCTTGGCGTGATCAATAATCTCCTTGGCATAATTCTGTTGAGATAAAAATAAATCGGATTGATTTCTGATGACTGAGATGCAAAGAAAATAGCTCAACGGCCCGAGATTGGTCATGGCAAACTCTTTGTCTATCATGAGATTAAGCCATCGAATAAGGGGTGCAGTGGATGCGGTGAGGACAATGTCGTCAACATACAAGAGCAAGAAGGCATTCTCACCCCGGGAGCTGTATATGAACAATGAGTGTTCACTCTCACTTACACTGAACCCATTCCTGTAAATATAAGAGGCAAACCTATGGTACTAATCCTGTGGGTCCTGCTTCAAGCCGTAGAGAGACTTTCAAAGTAGACAAACATGATTAGGTCGTTGTTTATCATAGAAACCCAGAGGTTGATGCATATATACCATTTCTTGGAGAGAACCATGTAGGAAAGCGTTCTTAACATCAGATTGGTGAATAGGCCAAGATCGTGGGAGAGTTATACTTAGAACAACACGGATTGTGGCCGGCTTCACTACAGGACTAAAAGTCTCATCATAGTCGATGCCTTCCTGTTGGGATTTGCCGTTAACAACGAGGCGAGCCTTATGCCTTTTCAACGTGCCGTTAGACCTATACTTATGCTTAAATAACCACATACAACAAATAATGTTAGCATTTGGTGGCCTCAGAACCAAGTCCCAAGTACCATTTTTAATAAGAGCATTAAAGTCATCATTCATGGCGGCTTGCCAGTTAGGGTCCTGCAGGGCACGAATAGGAGAGGTGGGGAGAGGTGAGATGGTTGGGTATGAGACCAAAATATTGTAGCGAGGGTTGGATTTAATAATCCCATCTTGATGATCGGTTGTCATGAAATGACGAGGCAGTGGCAATGGGGTCAGGGGTGTTGGGATGTTATGAGGGACTGCGTTGATGGTTGGCGTCGATCGATGGTCTGTCGACGGAAGATAGATGGTCGATGTGGGCGTCGATCGATGGGGTGTCGACGGGCTGGACAGATAGGGCATCGACGTGGGCGTCGATGTGTTGGTCTGCAGGTTGATTTGGTGGAGAAAGTCAAGGAGGAAAGGCGAGGGATCAGACGATGGGATCTCTTTGTAGGGTTGAGAATCAGGTACTGAATTTGTGGCAAAAGGAAAAGTTTTCTCGTCAAATACAACATGGCGAGAGATAATTACTTTGTGAGACTCGAGTACTAAGCAATGGTAGCCACGGTGGTCGGAGAAAGGGACAAGGTTAAGGCATGGTACCGACCGAGGAACCAATTTGTGGGGGGTTGTGGCATACGTGTTTGGATAACATGGGTACCCTAAAGTCCGAAGGTGTGAGTATGTGGATTCCCGACGGTATAGGATGAAGACGGGTGTGTTTTTTCGTATGGCTTTAGATGGTAAGTGGCCATATGTAATGCTTCAACCCAAAAACGGGGAGGGGGGGGGGGGGGGGAAAGGGAGGCATGTGTGAGTAAGGTACAGGTAATGTCGTTAAGGGTGTGAAGAGCTCTCTAGGCTTTCCTGTATTGTGGAGAAAGTTTTTGGGCAATCAAAACGCATTAATATTCCATTTTGATCACAAAGGCAACGAAAAGACTGATTATCAAACTCACCACCCATGTCACATTGAAAAGTTTTGATATTTATATTAAATTGAGTTTGAACCATGGCATGAAAAAGCATGAATTTAGTGTAGGTTTCAGATTTGTGTTTAAGGGAAAAAATCCAAACAAAATTAGAGAAATCATCCAAGAAAATTAGATAATATTTGAATGGGCAATTCCCATATGATCCAATAGATAAATGTTTTATCCCAAATACTCTAATGAAAATATTAACTTCCCATATAGTCAATTATCTTCCCATTTAATCTAAACTACTACATAACAATACTACTTTACCCTTATTAATGATTTTTTTTTCCTTTCAATTTTTTTTCTCTATTCAACATTTAATATAACCAAAATTCATACTATTACCTGACATTTTCATATCATTGTCACCAACCGGTAATGACGAATTCATACTACACTGTGCATTTTCATACTACAGTCGGAATTTCATACTACTAATTTTTATAATCTTAATCATTATAGGAAAAATATCACAATACGCCGTGATATTTCATACTATATTATGTAATTGTTTTATGAAATATGTCACACTAAAATACAATATTATTTTTCATAATTTTATGTTTTTAAATTTCAATTTCACGCTATATATGAAATTCAAACTGGTATTGTGAATTTCATACTAAAATTTCACAAAATCAATAAAATTTCTTACTATTATATTTTAAATTTATCCTACTATTATTAAATTACATACTATTATATTTTAAAATTCATACTACCATTATCAAATTCATAACTCTACTAAAATTCAAAAAATTAATAAAAATACTATAACATTTTAAAATTAATTATATTATTATCAAATTACATACTAACCCTACCAGATTACAAACTACATTATGCAGTTTTTTTTTTTTCAAAATTTTAGATTGGACTGTCAAGTTTTATATTAAATTGCACGAGATAATTTCATACTACACAATATTTTCAAAACAAAAATACATACTGCAACGAGCATAATTTCATACTACTCATTACACATGAAGCAAAAAATTCCATACTCCATTATTATTATTATTAGTTTTTTAGGTGTAGAGGTAGTTTTGATAATTTAAGACATAATTTTGATTAAATGGGATAGATTTGACTAAATGGGATAAAAAAGAATTCATTAGAGTATTTGGCAATTAATGGTAATGGAAGTGTAGTAAATGAGAATTTTCCCATATTTGGAACCACTAGTGCTAGCTATTGGGGAAGTCCAAATATCACTGTGAATAATATCAAAAGGTCTAAAAGTAATAGATACAAAATGTGAAAACAGTAGTCTCTTGTGTTTAGCAATCTGACAAGAAGAGCAAATGGCTGAACATGAGGCTTTATTGAAATTAAAATGAGGGCGCTTGAGAATATCGAAGACATGATCGTCCGGGTGACCTAGTAGATCGTGCCAAGGTGGAGGTTGGGAAGCGACGAGGGCAGAGTTCCCAATTTGGTGGAGGTGACCGGGTACAAATCCCCAGGGCTATTACAACTCGTTTTGGTTTTCCCCATTTGGAGGTCCTTCGCAGAAAAGCAATAGGGTCAAATTCCACACTAACATTATTATCAACAGTAAGTTTTTGAAAAGAAACGAGGTTTTTGACGATGTTGGGAGTGTGTAGGACATTTTGGAAGGAATATGGTGGGGATGTGTTTAGGCTTGAAGAACCTTTACCAACAACTGGAATAGTATTACCATTTCCGACATAAACGGGAGATAAAGTGCTCGAATTAAAATAATTACGAAGGTTACTTGACTCCGTGGTCATATGGGAAGACGCCCTGGTATCCATGTACCATGTGTCGGAGGGTTGTTGGAGTGACGTGGTGCTGAAAGCGTAGGAGGGGTCAGCTGGGTACTATTGAGGGCCTAAGAACGTTTGTCCAACGGCTGGTGGTGGCCTTGGTGTAGCATAGGGGCACTGCGTTGGGCCGGTGGGATATGTGCATGGTGGTGGGGTCAAACCCGGCAGCCAGTAGTAGCCTTGTTGGGGCACGGCGAACCACTTCGGGTGTGCAGTAGTGCCCTGTTGGCTGCTGCGATTGGAGGATAGCGACGTCGACTCGGTTTTATTGCGTTACCGCAGTGGTTGGTGTACCTGCGGACGTGCCCACGGCCACAGCTGTTTGAGTTGCGTTGGGAGGTGTTTGGCATTGATGATTTGGTAGCACTCAATGATGAGCAAGCGGCAACGAGGGCGTGAGTCCCTTCCAATTGATGAGATCGACATGATTCTTCCCATGTGAGCATGCTTCGAGAAACTGAGAAGGAGGGCAGCGGTGTTGTCTGACTGATGATGCTATCGATGGTGTCGTATTGTGTAGACGGGTCATTGATGAGTTGGAGGACTAGACGCTTCTCGTTGATGACACTCTCGACATCTCCGAGTTGACCGACCAATGATTTGAGATGTTGGCAGTAGGCGGAGACGGAGGGAAACGAGGCAACTCGGACATTGATGAAGCGACTCTCGAGATCGGCGGCGCGAGCGGTGTGGTTGTCATGGAAGATGCCCTTGACATGGAGCCAAGCCTCTCGAGCGGTGGAGCCGACTTTGATGACGGTGAGGAAAAGGTCCTCACTGATTGTGCCATAGATCCAACTGGGAACAATGGCATCCAATTGATGCCATTTGGCGTCGTAGATGTCGTCCGACGCGGGGACCCATCAATGTGATCGATCACATTGTGAACGCGAGTGGTGATTTGGAAAAGCTCAGCCCAAGTGTGATATTGTACTTTTTAAAGATCAAGGATAAGAGGGATTTGGTTACAAATGTTAGTAACTGACTGAGCCGAGTGAAAACTCGAGGCTGAAGTTGGTGGAGGGGCAGCGGAGGAGGTGTTTGGTGGGATAGCATTGTTGGCCATTGGATCGAAAGAGGAAAAAAAAAAATTCCGAAAATGGCTGATACCATGTAAGAAGGTAAGAATGCTAGCAAATATAATTGAGTGCATGTATGTCTTCTTCATCAATCCTCTATTTACACAAGTAGGCGGGATACAAAAATGAAAAAAGTCGTTACGATTCCGTAACGGTCGTATCGGAATCATAACGGTCGTATCAGAATAATTCTACATTCTAAATACAAAGATTTCCAAATAATATATTTAATAAATGAGATCTCTAACACTGTAGACACCAACCCAACGGGGAAAAACAGATTACAAAGCAAACAGCATAAAGAAAAGGATTTGAATGTATTAACTAATAATCGTAGCAGTAGACATTTCTTTGTACGAGCCTCCACATCAATTCCTTTGGCATTCTAACACATTTAGTCGAAACCACAATGAATTTGAAGTCACCGAAAGACTAACAACGAGGCATCTTTAATGAGAGGATTAGAGAGTTAGCAACTGGTAGATACTTTTACCCTACTCCACTTTCACATCCTATATATTTTGGGCACAATGTACACTGCATCAAAAAGAGCTTAAAAATAAGGAAAACTGGAATTGGTCCAATCATTTACGGCCACCTCCACAATCTTTTTCTTTGACATCCAAATTTTTTAAAAAATCCACAAATTTCTAGTCTTCCAAGCACCAAAGTAGGTAAGAGGTTAATTGAATTCTTTTATCGTGATTTGTACCTCTTTCACCTTGCAAATTTGAAACCACCATTCTTTAAAATTCGAGGGATCCACATGGGATGGGTTCCACTTGACCGGGACAAGCTTCCATACTAAGTTGGATCTATTGCATCTAAAGAAGAGATGTTCCACTGTTTCCTCCTCTTCACCACACACCTTGCACACATAATCACCATTCCAGCCTTTTCTTTTTCAAGTTGGCCTGCACTGGAAGGCAATTTGAGAAGCATATCCATATGAAATGCTTTATTTTTTCCTGGCAATTCATTTTCCAAGTGACCTGATATATCACATTTCTTTTAGCCGAAGAGGAGCTGCTCTCACATGGATGAATAAGTATGATTTTTTTCATCAGGCAAGCAAAGGTGTTGTTTATCTGCATAATTGACTTTGAGCTTTGGTTTATCTGCGTTTGAGTATGATTTATGCGTTTTTATTACTAACAATAAAAATAATAAGTAAACCTTTAAAAGAATATGAATCAACGACCTCGAGCCTTGGTTTATCTACGTTTGAGTTGCACATGTATCTTGGAGTTGAAATGTTGGTTACATATCCCTAACCATCAACCCATACTTGTTAATTCTGTTGACACCTTGATGAGGTGTCAACTCCTTATGCATCCAATTTACAAATGTCTTTTTCTTATTAATATACATTCTGATGTGTCAAATTGTGAAAAATCACTATTGATTCCTTCCTTTTATAGTTTTTGGCCTAGGGTATATAATATGACTTTTTTCCTTAATTTTTTTATACCTCTTTAACATTCATCCCTAAACATCCGTGAACTTTTCTCCTCCCGTCTCGATCCGAAAAAATCCTCATCTAAAAAATTCTCCCAGATTTGAATTACATAACACCTCATTTCTCATCTCAAATTCAGAAAAAAAAAATCCTTCAAAATCGGTCGAAGGAGACAACAAATCGAGTGACTGATTCAACTTCACGGGATCCCGAAGAAGCTGCTGAGACACACAATCAGCCAAAATCGACTGCTTATCGTAAAATTCCCCGTTAGTAGCCCTTACAAACTATTTTCCAAGATCATTATTGTTATTATTATTATTGTAGGCGTTAATTCTCGAAAAGCGCGAGATCCCAATTGTGCCCCTCAGAGGATGTCGGAATCCAAGTAAGAGGAAGGGTTATTCTTATTGGCAAAACCCTCCTGTGATAAAATAATGGGTTGATTGTAAACTGGGATTAGTGGTGTAGACGAGCCAGATGTCGCGCGGGGACTGGATATGGGCGAATGAGACATTCGGCCTCTTAGGTATTGGGGCGACCTCGGGTGTAGAAGTGGGCTTCCAACTGGGGAGACGGGTCATGATATGTTCCTTGGGATGTAAATGTCACTGGGTTGTGAAAGAACAAAAGTAAGCCCAATACTATAGCTTTTTTTCCAAAATCAATCAATCAATCAATCAATCAATAATAATAATAATAATAATAATAATAATAATAATAATAATAATAATAAATACAAAGATCGGATATCATTCAGAATTACAGATACCCTCTTGAAGTTTGATTTGTACTTCACAAATTTCACCTTCGTTAGGTGGGTATTTAGTTAGATACAAATCACAAGGGGTTGTTTGTAAGTTGTAACAACTTGAGGGGGCTATTTGTAATTTTGAAATTGCTCATTTTTCTTATGAACAAAAGACAAGAATTATATATATATATATATATATATATATATATATAGAGAGAGAGAGAGAGAGAGAGAGAGAGACTTGGAATGAAAATTAGAATTTGATACTCGAGACGAGTGGATAGCGAGTCTCTCCGATTCCGGATGCTGAATAATCCTCGCATTACTGATCCCCTATAAATAATGCATATACCATAATATCAGTAAATATGTTGAGATTATTCCAAGAATAACTCAAATACCGAGCATGAACTATGCTACTTGCTTGCTCAAAACTAATCAATGCAACTAAATGTAGAAAAATAGTCGACAAGCACAATTATCGCCAATTGTTTTGATAAACAAGAGGGGGATGTTAACGCGTTAGTAAGCAATGGGGCCGGGCCAAGTCTCAAAATTGGGCCTAGTCAGAAATTCCTTGGGGGGACACCATTTTGAAGGCCCATCCCATGGCTAAAAATTACGTCGAAAAAGTAAGATGGAATAATATCGGAGGGTTTCACAACATTTGTCATTGCGGGGTGGTCGGAGGATGATGTGGAACTTGGTATTTGTTTCTCCAAAGGAGCAGCACTTTTTACAAAAGAGTGTTCCAAAAGCTGAGGGAGCGATTGGAAACCCTTTCGTTCATTTTCATTTCGTTTCGTTTCAATAGTAAAAAGTGAAAATAAATTTGTTTAGGGAGATGAAAATTTTTGGAGAAATAATGATTGGATATAAATTATATTTGTTTATAAGTAATTGGATATCCGACACCAAAAAAAATCTCAAAACCCAAACCCGACCCGACCCGACAACGCTGCCGGAACCACCACCACAGCCGCACAACGCTGTCGGAACCCCAAATGAAACCCGAACCGTCTCCGCCGCCTACCAATCCAATCCCGCGGCCCGACTTTTCGAAAAGCCCGAATTCCTAAAAAACCACAAAAACCACCACCACCACCACATGCTTCCCAAAAAAAAGCCTTCGTTTCAGCCATCACCACCGCTGCCTGAMCGGAACCCAACACCAACCCTACGAGAACCGGCCGAAGAACGCGACCGAGCCGCCATGAACCACCCAGACATTTCAAAGCTCACGAATCGAATCCATAACCCATGAACTCGAGGATCATCGAGACCCAATTTCGGAATCCAGGTAGCCGACCACCGTCGCCACCACCACCTTAAATCGTCGGCCAAACCCATCATCTTTCACCCCAATCACCGCGACGCCCAGCCTCCTTCAGGGCCAAATTCGAAATCGCCACCAAAATCGAAGTCGCCACCCCAGTCGCAGACGCCGTCGACTTTGCCCCAACTGCCGCTGCCCTCGCCGGAGCCACCGCCGTAAAGAAATTGAAGGGGGATGATTCGCCGACGGGACCCGAACCCCTAACCCAGATGCGCGTCTTTGCCGGTGCTCTTTTGTCCGATCGCCGATTTTTGTTCTTGGACAAAAAAGTGGCCGGCCGATTGGGTTTTGTTTGGGTTTCTTGTTGTTGGAGAAGGAAGGGATGAGAAATGGGCAGGGAAAAAAACAAAGGAAAAAGTGGAAGAGAGAGAGTGAAAGAAAAAAATTGGCTAATGAAAAATTTATTTAACATTAACACCCATTCACTTTTTCTTATTCTATGAGATGAGTGAATTTTTTTTTTTCATTTCCAAGCGCAACCTGAGCGGCTGTGGGGTGATGCATGGGATTCCGTTTCAAGCATAGCCTAACAAACTCTTTTCCTTCGCCCGAGAGATAATAAATATCGACTTATGTTGGAATTTTCTAATCTAACAATTTAAAATATTATACCTATAAATAAACATCTTAGGTATTTAAAAATATTATTAAGGAAGATGACACTACATATAGGTAGAAGAATTATTGTAGTTAAATAAGTATTTATAAAATTTAATATTTGTGTACAATATAATATTCATTGACTGTATATTACATGTTGTATCTAATAAATAAACGCAATTTTATTTTTCATCTATTTAATTATTATCATTATATATCAACCTCATATAATGAGTTAAAATACTTATCTCTAATTAGTTAACATGGATGTGATTTATGTAATTATTAATTTACTTTCAGCCAGATTTAGTTTATCCGTTTGCGTTGAATAGGTTCTCGTGGAGATAGAGAAATTAGTAGCAATAACAAAGTTGACGGGAGAGTGAAGAAGAAGATGAAAATGTTGCCGGACCATTTCAAATAGCGTGAAGTGATCTAATATGGTAAACACTACATCATAATAAATTGATTATATGCCAGTGATTTGATTTTATAAATAATATATTTGAAGTATTTATCATATACAAGTATTATAGGTGGATTGTATAAATTATTTTTATTTTATTTTATTATGTTGCAATGTACGATCGATAGTAAATGGGCGAAAGGTGTTAACATAATGAGATTTATGATTCACAAGTTCAATTTTTTATGTGTGTATATTATTAGTATGCATGGTTGGTTTTTTATTTTAAAACCTTAATGTTATATTTGAAGTAATTTTAAAACTTGATTTGAATGAGTAGCGTTTAAAAGAAGCTTTTGTGATTGGTGTAAAAGAAATTGATAACAAAGGGAGGCTGATTAAGAGAAGAGGTCGTAACATAGAGAAATTTGATATTTTACACATATTTATATCAAATGTTTTTTTTATTATATTAATAATTTACTTTTTAAATTTAATATTTTTTTGCTAAATTTTATGTTATTATACTTTTTACTGATATGCTCGCGTAAATACGGGTATTCAAACTAGTTTATTTTGATTTATGTATGGTTGATTTTTGGATTATCTTTGTATTATATGTTGGAAACTAATCTATTACAACGAACGGGGCTGTAAAATTAATCACTAAAACTGGAAACAGAAAACTGAAATAAGAAAGTCAGAAAGTCGAGTCGAGAAGATCTCTTTCCGCAAAACGAATTTGCCCCGGTAGTGCTCTTCGGTTTCGGCAAATCGTTCCCAAAGATAAAACGACTTACGTCTCTGGTTTTACAGCACCGTAAAAAACCAGAGCTCCGGCGAACTAGTTGAATATGAACTGAGTTACGTAATTAAATAAAAATGCATAAAAAAGAAATGGATGCAGAATATGTTGTTCTCAAGTGCTTTAGGGTTTCGTCAGGAGTTCATGGGTAAGGAAGGTACAGTTGCATGAACATCACTTCCTTTTATAGGGTTCAAATTCAGGTGTTACAGCCTGAATTAAAACATCTTTAAAGACAGTCAAACGGGCTGACCCAGAACACCCCCATGGCCCACCTCAATCGGACCAGCCAATTCGGACCAATTGCCCAAGACCCAAGTCCCAAGTCCCAGGCCCAGAGCCCAGAGCCCAAGACCCAGGACCGAGGTCCGAGGTCCGAGGTCCCGGTCCGGGCTCGGGCTCGGGCTCGGATCCGCTCGGCTCCGCCTTCGGCCCGCGTGAGCTTCGTTTACACAAAGTCCACACAACCCACTGGGCCCACTTGATGTCCAACCATTGAAGGTTAAACACTTTTAAACTCCCTTTCACATTGAATATTATTCAATGTGGGATAAACTTTATTACACACTTTAATACACATAAGCAACCGTTCAACTTCAAAGCATTATTTCTCACTCACCAATAATTGGATTTGAGAAATTCAAAATGCTATAATTATCTACACGACACGTAGATTAATATTATACAATTCATTACACCGAATTTCTGCTGCACCATTAAATTGAATAAATCCAATTTAATAACAATCCCCCACATGAGTGAGAAAACCCAAAAACAAAATGCATGTATGCAAATACGTAGCTCAGTCCTTAAGAGACAATAGAGAATAGGGATAAGTGGCTTGTGGCCTTGAACCCTCCTTAGTTAATACTAACGAGCATACCGGCGAATTAGTGAATATAATTCTTGAACTATTCCCCTTTGTGTATACTAGACAATAGTACCAACCCACTAAGGTCTCAATATTCTTCCGTTCTCACGTTTGTGTCCGTTTCTGGCCATGGACAACTTCTTTGGATTCATAAGTTTCAGTAGAAGCGGCCCTCACTTCTCGCTTATATAGGTGATTCTTCAAATCAGCATTCTGTCATACTCAAGTCAAAGACCTGCACAAGAATCATTAAAAATCAGAGATTTAACCTCACCACGTGACAAATTATAAACTCTACTTTTGCGTTAAGGAATAGGGTCGTAGAGTTTTACTTACACAGACTTTTGCAGTTTAGTTTTCCCATTGAACCAAGTTTGTGGGATCTCCACTCATCATGGTTGGGTTTCCACTACAATCATCTTTAAGATGTGGATTTCACTCACATTCCTTCAAGCAAATTGCACATCTGATCTCGAGCTATGTTCTTAGTGAATGGATCCGCTAGATTATCTATCGACCTTACTTAGAATAGGGTGACCAACAAGCCAACTTGTGGCTGCGGTCTGAGCATTCTCTTGTAAAACAAATGGTTTTTATTCGAAATAATATCTCTTTATACTTATTGGCATTCCATATCTTTTATCCCTTGCTAGTTGCATAGATATGGTCCTGACGAAATTACTTTATTATGGTAGATTGGTCTAGAAGAACCGTGAGATAATCTAGCACGTAATGCAACTCGTCGGATTTGTTCCTAGTCATAAGGTTACGCCATAATGAGGATACAGGCCTTTCCCGTTAAGACTAGTACTTAGTGTATGTGTACCGTGTCTCATCGGTCACGGTGTCTGGACATCGACATACATAAGTAGGTGCTCATATGATGAGTTCACTGAACTCCCTCACCTAGAAATCTCTAAGTGGTTCCTACTCATCGAGTAGATGATTTCTATGGTATATCGTACAACATTAATCCTTAAGACCCGGACCTCATCGTGACTTCACTAGAGGACAGGCTATGTTGTGACCTGTCTCTGTGTCTCCTTGGAGGCCGACCAAAAGGGGCAACGTTCGCATAGTCCGGAATCTAGTGGGAAGTCTGTGCATGGTAGTAGGGGATTCGGACGCATGATAAGTCATGGATGTCCTGTGTGTTCTGATGGTTGATTAATCCTCGGAGTCTCTGGCCAGAGCTGATAGTGGGGTGTTTAGAGAAATGTGTTTCTC
>BMAC01000697.1:188814-249527 GCA_014905375.1 Phtheirospermum japonicum | reverse complement strand
GAACCGGAATCGGTTACAACCGGTTCCAAGAATCTGGAACCAGAACCGGTACCAACGGGTCCGGTTCTGGGACTGGACCCGCCGGGTCCTAAGCAGTTCCGCGTCCGGGACCGGGTACCCGATATTTTTGCTCACCCCTATTCAAAACAGTTGAATCTGTTTGGCGAGTAGTTGCAAACAAACTCGGAACCGAAGTTCCCGTCATCCCAATGGGATGGGTCACAGCCGGAGCTGACATATTTTGGACCGAAGTCCCTATCCCAAAAGGGATCGTTCCAACAACCGAAGCTGTGGATGAGTTCGACTGGGCCATGCGCTTAGTCAGCATCTCGAGTAAGAATTCAAGGGTTCCTGGGTTGATAATTAACTCAGGTTGAGTAGTGTTCACGATTGGCGTAGACATGCCAATTTTCGTTGTGTTCGTGACTACGGGGGTAGTGGTCGTCGCCGAGGTAGTGGAGGTGATGGCCGGAATGGTGTCGCTCGTCGGAGTGCTAGAGGTTGACATTTCCAGTAGCGATTACAAATTACAGTAAATGTAAAATACAAAAAAAAAACTAAATTCGTTTTGCGACTGTTGGAAACTAATCTATTACAACGAATGGGGCTGTAAAATTAATCACTAAAACTGGAAATAGAAAACTGAAATAAGAAAGTCGGAAAGTCGAGTCGAGAAGATTTCTTTCCGCAAAACGAATTTGCCCCGGTAGTGCTCTTCGGTTTCGGCAAATCGTTCCCAAAGAATAAACGACTTACGTCTCTGTTTTTACAGCACCGTCAAAAACCAGAGTTCCGGCGAACTGGTTGAATATGAACTGAGTTACGTAATTAAATAAAAATGCAGAAAAAAAAAATGGATGCAGAATATGTTGTTCTCAGGTGCTTTAGGGTCTCGTCAGGAGTTCATGCGTAAGGAAGGTACAGTTGCATGAACAGGTTCAGTGTGAAGGTTCAAATGCGTATGTCAAGAGAGTGCATGCGCGTGCCAGGAGTGTGTTTGTACGAGCAGGAGCATGCTGGCGTGTGTCTGGAGCGTGTTCGATCAAAAACTAAATAGGGCTGAGACCGAGGTCCGGGTCCGGGCTCGGGCTCGGCTCCTCCCTCGGCTTCGCCGAAGGCGGACTGGCGAACCCAAGTCCAAGAGCCCGCGTGAGCTTCGTTTACACAAAGTCCACACAACCCACTGGGCCCACTTGATGTCCAACCATTGAAGGTTAAACACTTTTAAACTCCCTTGCACATTGAATATTATTCAATGTGGGATAAACTTTATTACACACTTTAATACACATAAGCAACCGTTTAACTTCAAAGCATTATTTCTCACTCACCAATAATTGGATTTGAGAAATTCAAAATGTTATAATTATCTACACGACACGTAGATTAATATTATACAATTCGTTACAACGAATTTCTGCTGCACCATTAAATTGAATAAATCTAATTTAATAACATTATAGAATACGATGTAGGGTTACCTTTTGCATGTAATGAATGACATTTTAGTTATATATTACCTTGAGATAGTGTAAGTTTTAACATGCCTGGTTCTTTTTGTGTTTTTAATTTTTAACTTAGTCTTTATATTGGCAATTTTTAATTCTTCTTTGAGTTCAACAATTGATGAGTTTAACATACTCCGAGTGCACAATATATAGTCCTATGTGTTTATGTGATAAACATGAATGTTTAGTGTAACGAGTATAGACGTTATATTTTATTAATATAATTTTATTAAAAGTTATGTTTTATCATAAATTATATTTATCACACATAATATTTATATACACAAACATTATTTTTACATCACGCATAACTTTCACATACATAAACACAAATTTAAGTTGTATTAATCAAATTTGAATACAAAATACACATATTTATACATAACATACATCTCTATAATACAAAATACATATATTCATCACATAGAATATTGATATTCATCATACATAAAATATAATTTTAAATACAATATATGCATCACATATAACATGTATATTAATCACACATAATATTTATATTCATCACAAACATAATATTAAAATGAGAATTAAGTGCGCCTTCAATTGTGCGCCAGAGTAGGGGTGAGCATTCGGTCGGTTCGGCCGAAAACCGAACCGAAATAACTGAAATGGAATTTAGCATAAAATTTCAAATCGAACCGAATCAAAATTCGGTGTAAACCGAAATATTTATAAAATTGCAAATCGAACTAAATCAAAAATATGTTTAAAACCGAATTAATCGAACCGAACCGAATTGATAAAAAATAATAATAAGTAATATAAAAATTATATTTTTTATTTTTTTTATTAAATTTCGGTTAAAACCGAACCGAATTGAAAATTTCAATTCGGTCGGTTATTTCGATTTTTTGCTCACCCCTATGCCAGAGTTAGTGCTGTCAAAACGGGCAAAAGCTCGCGGACTGGCTCATCAGCCCACGTAATTTGGACTTCCATTTCCCAACCCGTTTAATCACGGGTTTTTTTGGCCCGCCTCGTTAAGCCCGCGGGTTTTCGCGGGTCGGGGCGGGCTGACCTTTTTTATATATATATTTTATTATAAATTTATAATTAGAATTTATATTGGTTAAATTTGAAAGTATATTTGTATTCTTTTATTTCTTATAAGCCTGCTAGAATACTTTAAATATATAATAGTATTTTTTTTTTTAATTTTTAATATAAAAATAAAATTTTATTTAAAAAAATGAAAACGAACCAGTCTACGAGCGGGTAAGTTTTCCCAACTCGCGAAAAAACGGATCAGGCCCGCCTCGTTCCGTTTTGGGGTAACCCGCGGCGGTTGACAATACTAGCCAGAGTGCATAGTATTCACGATGGGTTTTATTTAATAGTTGATGGGTGTGATTTAAGGGATTTTTAATGGAGAGAATTAAAAAAGAAAATAGGTATATTATTACCCATTTTTATTCATGTAATTTTGTTGGAACTTTTCTGCTTGCAAATGTAGATTTGGAGTTATTTTATTCCAAAGATAAGAAGGGAATTGATGGGACAAATTGTAGTATAGGAGTACTTTTTTAGCCTTAGAAAATCGCTCTAAACAGCCCAAAAACTAGAGCAGTTTTGTCAAATTGATGGAAAATCGTTTTGACCAAGACTTGGTGGTCCAAAGACAACCATCGAGGAGGCTGGAAATTAAGTGTAGGCAATGCACCCGACCATAAATCGGGAAACAATCTACAAAATTAACAAAAAAGAAAAAAGAAAAAAAAAAGTGAATTTAGGCGTTGCGTTTTAGGTCCATTTAGACTTTATAGTATTGATGAAAAAAAAAATCCAAAATATTAAAAACAAAATAAAAATATATTAGAAAATGAACCAACATAAGATGAATCGATTTTTCTACTCTCGTTTCTTCTCCAAAATCAAAATCATATGTTATTAAATACTGAGCTTCTTAGAATTATAAAATGTTATTATTTTGCATTATAAATAAATACACGAAGGTTGTTTATTTTCATTTTTTGCCACGGGTCCCCAATAGGTCAGATCCTGACGTGGTTCACACCCTTCCAGCCAATTATGCAATCTTTACTACGTTCTCGTTCTATTATTTTTTTAATAAAAATTAAATATTAATTTACTAATTTTATCCTTACTTTTATGATCATTTCATACATCTTTCTTAATTTTCGTGAAATAATCGATTGCAACAAATAGAATGCAACAGATGCGACGTATAGAAGGGAGGATGGAGTAATAAGTAATAGCAAAGTCGTGTCAAGATAGCTCTTCATGTCTAAATGCAAAGCATTTCTGTAAAATGGTTTTTCACCAAAATGTAAAAGATTTTTCGGAAGACATAATAAAAAGTCAAATTTATGAACGGACTTCTTCAGCAAAAATGGCAAAGATGCCAAGTTGGTAATCTAATTTTACAAACTCTTGGTCCCCTTCTTAAATAGACCTTTGGTTCTAAGAGTCCAATTCTGTACAATTGGGATTCAGTATACATATTCCAAACAAAATTTGCTTCATTCGCCATGTGAATCTGAGTCATAAATTTGTAGCAAAATTCATCCTCATCCCTAAAACTCGAAAACTTCGGTTTCGAGTAAAAATACTAGATCAATAATAACTCAATACGTTTATAGGAGATATCCTACACTCCACTGAAGAGCCACTTTAATTATTGTTTTACAATAATACACCAATACAATAATCTAGTTTTACAGAATACGCAAATGGTGATAGTGTGTGCCCTTGCCCACCAGCAAGTTGTACAAGCACAACTGCACGAGTGATATACCTTCTTCTATTTGTCCATAACTCTCTATAGCTACAGCCTACAGCTCACGATCACTCAACTCTTTAAAATTGTTCCGAAGATTTTGAAAACCAAAGTTGCATTTGGATACATGATTAAAGTCCCAAGTTTGAGAGAAGCTGGCGCCACCTGGGCGTTTCTTCGTCAAAAATGTAGGTCAGAGGAGAAACCAGAACCCCACTGCCACCAATCTGAGAGAGAGAGAGAGAGAGAGAGAGAGAGATTCAGAAAACACAATTTTCAGAGACACACAGTTACACACAACCCAAAAACAAAAAAGAAAAAAAATATTATTCATACCAAGAAAAAAGAGAATAACGGGAATAAATAAAATAGAATATCCGTTGATGAACAAATGTAAGAAATTCGTAATGTTAAACTTATGGCCATGCGGATATAATTTCAACCAACGATAGAATGCAGTTATAGAATAGACAAAATTCCAACCCCCACCGGTAAATTAGAGCATCTCCAAATGCTTAAGTCTTATTTAGGAGCATGTCTATGTCTAGTGCCATATGGGATAATTGACTTTTTCTACCAAAAATACTCTCCAATGCAATGAAAGTAGAAGGTCTATGTGAGGTGGCATGGAAACAAATGGATCAGCTCTCCTCTTGGTCTATTTTGAGACCCAGTGATAGATCTGATGAGCCGGCAGATCTAGTCAATTTTTATTTGAACTTGTCCACATCATTCAAGCCTTAAAGTCTATTACTGTGCCTAATAAGCAAAAGTTGACTTTAAGCATTGAAGATGGTCTTATAATATGGACCAATGTCTACCTTGAAATGTGGACCCTAGTCCAAAAATGATGTATTTTTATTTCTTATGTAATATATCTTTTTAGTAATGTATCCAGTAGTTTTAATTGATGTATCCATGCACACACACACACACATACATAGCTTATTCATATATTTCATTTATCTCTTATTTAAGAAATTGTGGGCTTTAGGCCCGTAGGGTTATGTTTAGAGTTATATTTCTATCTATGTAGGTTATTGTTATTAGTTAGGGTTATCATTGGATCAGAATATTTTAGCAGCTTTAAGCTTGGGCAGGAAAACTTCCCGAGGAAAATCGACGCTTGCACTTGGGACGGACTCGTCTGTTAAAGTTTTTCTCTTTTCTTTTTCAATTCCATTAATATTATATTTTCAGATTTCTTCTTTCTGGAAACCCTCGACTCTATCAAATACACACACACCACACACACACACACACGTGTGTGTGTATTTATCTGTGTGTGGTGTGTGTATATATCTTTGATGTGATGTACCTACTAGTTTTAATTAACGCATCAATATATTGATGTGCATTTATCTTTTATGTGATGTACCCACAATATAACAATTAACCCCATGTCATTTAACTTATTTAGAGATGTCCTGTAAAGGACCATAGCAAATAACTTATATATGCTTTATCGTATGCACATTGATGTAAAATCAAAATAGAAATGCTCACCGCTCTAAGCTGCTGAACAGACTTGTAAAGTGCTTTCTTCGGTACACAAATAACTATAGCATAGTAATCTGCAGCTACTTTCCCGTCACGCCTACAGAAAACTGGGCTTACAGTGGGTCCCTGCATCCAAAAGCATGAATGGCATAAGAAGCCATTGATATTGATGAACAATAATATACATAGTGAGGAGGCATTTAGTCTCTATCTCTGCTAAACCCTACAATACATCATAAATATGCATAGGACAAGTTGAAGACCTGCAAACCAGATAGAGATGTTTGGCTAAGCACTCGCTCAGCCACTTCGTCCGCACTGCTTCCCCTCATGTTGGCAGTCAACTGAAAATAAAAACTGTTATATGAAGAATTACCGTGGAAATTACATTTAAAAAAATTAGGGGTTAAATACAAAAATTAACCCTCAAATGTAACCTAATTAAAAATAAAATAAAATAATAATAATAATAATCAATTATCTTTCAAATTACAAATGAGCATTAGTAATTTTGGATTTTGATTTGAAAGATAACTGTTTTTTTTTTGTAATTAGATTAAACCTCAGTAGTATTTTTTGTAAATATCCCAAAAATTAATGATTCGTACTGTGAATTGACCGGCAGCCCTTAAATGCGCCTCGAATCTTTCAAGCATTTCATGAGTGATATCAAGCACACCTTTTCGCTGGATCAGTGACCTTCTGCTAGCAACAAGAACAGCCTGAAATGATACACTGCGATCAGAAGATACCAAACAATCAAAACTATTTTTCAAATGATCTCGATATCAAAAATGCAGCAATTACCTGACTTTCCAAGATAACTCCACCATCAATTTCTTTCAAATTATTTTCTCTCAACGTGGTTCCACTACTCACAAGGTCCACAATAGCATCAGCTATCCCCATCTAGATGTAAAAGAAGCAATCAGAGTTTCTCAGGTTACAAACATCAATACTACATCAGTCGGTTGCGTGATACCAAAAAAAAAAGGAAACACACACACACACACAAACAAACACGTATTTACTAGAATATTGCAGCGATGTGACTGTTCAACAAAGCATCACACGCGAATTTAGGTGATTAACATAACATACACTCAAAAAGCAGATTTCGAAGAATGGTATCTCAAGATAGCATTCAAGATGTAGCCAATAGCATCAAACTATAAATTAATACTACCTACGATTAATTTTGGTAGTGGTACAAAAATTCCATATAAGGTGACTACTGTTTGTGGCAATAGTTCAAATAAATTAATGAATTGGTTTAAAAATGTAATTCTAGTAATAACTCCAGGATTTTCTTCTTCAGACACCTCCATTTGTTGACTGAAATTTTCCATCGTCTTACATACATATCTTGTTCATGTCATCAAATTGCATTCCATCTATTCCAAAGCACTTATCTTGGCCTCTGATATCCCACTGACAGATTTGTAATATTGTATACCAACATAGGATATAAAACATAGTTCATAGCTTTGCTGTGCAGGCACTCTCACCAACAGTATGGAATAATGTTTTCTAGTTTCGCTCATTAGGAGAACTTTTCTGCTGAGAAGTTAATAATTTCTAAATCAAATTTCAACTAATTTCTTATTTCTGTATATAACAATCTAATACTTACAGCAGGAGCGGCTTCAAGAGCACCGTCAGCAGTTGAGAAGGTGACATGTTTCAGTCCATTTTCCTTCATAAACTTAGGACCCAACTGCAAATGAAAATGTAATATTTCAGATAATAAGAGTATACAATGAAGAAGATAAATAACAAAAGGAATAAACAATTCAGAATAAATCATACATATGTAAATCCAGTAGCAACTCTTAGAGGTCTCTCCGGTGTCCACTGTGGCATCTGTGCTAGCTCTTCCAGCGAATTTATATTCTCGAAGATGCCATACTTGGGAATCTAACATGAATAATAAAATTATACTCCTGACGACACACATAGTGATAAGAGTATATGTTGAAAAATGGTTGCCAATCATTTATATTATAAGCAAAATCACTTACTGCCAGAGATAGACGACAATCTCCATAGTCGAGAGCTTCATGAACAAGAATGAGATCTTCGTCACCCTACAATAATTATCTAAATGAGGAGGGTCTACTGACAGAAAATTGAAGATGAAGAACCATGGTATAAGACACAGATGTTAACTAATGAAGGTTGTAGTTTATAAAATTCAAGTCAATTTTTGGTGTGGAGCATGACATATGAACGGATAACTTTTTTTGGTTGATTCAGCAGGAGTCAAAAAAATATAAAAATAAAAGAGAAAAATGCTACAAGAAGCTGAAAATAAAATAGTAGCAAGTAGGGACTTCTTCCATGCTAATTATGTCACATATTAATATAATACGCCATTCAATGACCTTAAACATGTACCTGCCCAAATTCGTTTAGTGTGTCCAAGCCAACAATTCCAAGGTCCAAATCTCCGGATACCAATTTTCTCACAACGTCTTTTGGCCGTTGAAACCAAACTTCTAAATTCGTAAGCTGCAACATCATACAAAAGGCTACATTCAGCAACGCAGATGTAGCATATATTTGCAAAACAAAGAGGAAATCAATTGTAATATGTCAATCAAGATATCATATCCCGAGTCGGTGTACATTCGAGAGCTTCTACAATGATTTAGGTCGAGTATTCGTTTCCAAACAGATACAGATTGATAAAGTTTTATCTCAAGTTGGTTTACACTGCACGGATAACTATAAATCAACAATGTAAACTGAACAGATAAATTTCACTAAGAAAAACACCACGGAAACCAGAAATGGAGAAACCAATCACTGCAACAGCTAAATACACTACTCAATTACTTTCTACCAAATTGTAACGGCCGCACCTGAGGAATTTCTGCAACATACTGTCGCGGGTTCACTTGTTTCACCGACAATTGGCAATCCTTCAAATTTAAAACAAAAAACGAATTAAACTAGTAAAATACTATTGAAAAAAATGATATAATTAATAATATATAAGCACGTACATGAAAATTAAATCAATACCTTGAGAAGACCAAGAGTGTCCGAGGCCATTCGGCCTTTACTCGGCAAGCCGAGGCGAACTTCATTCCTCTCATACGGCTTCTTATCCACATTCCCATTCACCACCGTGACTGGCGACGCCGCCGAGCAACAGAAAACGGAGAATTTCATGGAAACTCTGTTGCTGGAGCAAAACGACGGCGTTTGGGAATGCGAAATTGAAGACGGCGGCCGTTGCTGGATGATTGTGTGCACCGCAGACATTTCTACGAATTTCTCCTCGCTCCCTGCACGAGTGCATCATAGTGTGTTATTGTGCGATAGAGGGACATAAAGGTCACTTCAGCACTTCACTCCTAAAATCAATGTTCCAAAAGGTGTGTCGAGTCTGCGAAATCGAGTCTCAAGCCTTAAAAGCTTATGCTTGCCTAGGCGAAGTTTAAGCGACAAAAAGCGTTTTTATTTTTTATATTATATTAATTATTAATAAAATAATACAATCGTGTAGAGATTTCTTTGCAATATTTTTTATTTCTCAACAGAAAACAGTTTTTCAATATTTAAAATTAAGATATTACTTAATATTATTAATTTCATAACAATCTCGCACGATTGAATTCAAAATGAATATATTAACATAGCTGAGTTTAACGAAAAATATAAAATAAAATAAAAACATATTTAAAACAAAACAAAAAAGTAAATGTTACATACATACGAGGCGGTCAATTCTAGGTTGACTATCGTTTTCAAGCATTTTCAAGCCTTTCGCAAGACGAGGCGTTTCACTGAAACTTCAAACCTAGGCCTTTTAGAACACTGCCTAAAATAGATAAATGATTAATTTATTTTAGAATAATGGTGATTTATGGAATTGCTTCCGTTATTTTCTGAATTTATGGTAAAAAAATATAATTGAAGAAATATTAATTATCGTGTGAAACATGAAAATATGAATGGTAAGTTGTCCGAAATTTTATGATTGGATGTTTAAAATTTTGTTTAGATCTCTACTTTTGTCATAAATTTATATGGTTGTAGTATATTTTCGTATTATTTTTGATGTAATTAAAATGACGAGTTGTACGGTAAGTTGTCTGGATTTTTTAGTTTTATTAAAAATAAAAAGTAAAAATAGTTCAATTTTTAATAAAGACTCGCTGAATAAACATAATTTTATTTTCCATAATAGTTGGAAATTGAAGAAAAAATAAAATGGAAATAATTCCTTACATCATCGTATATTTTAAGTTTTTATTGATAAATAATGTGAATAAACTATCGTGCTTGACATAATAATATGTGGACCAATCGAACATGCTAGTAAATTTCAAATTTCAAGCAAATACACCAATGTTTGTGTGTGTGTGTGTGGAAATGACTACGGTACCTTTACGATACCATATGCCCCCACTCTTTGCATTCACAGTCGTTGATCTTCTAATACGAGAAAGCTAAACTTTATATTATAGCTTCTAAGTTTCATATATATATATATATATATATATATATATATATATATATATATATATATACACACACACTATACGGGATTTATCAAATGATTAATATAAAAAATATTTTTGATCATTATAGAGTTTTTAAATTTAAAAATAAAAAATTCAAAAGTTATCGTATACTCGACTCGTGTCATGTACCGATGCCTTGTTACTATTCATTAACTATTATTTTTTATTGTTAACTAAAATTTTATTTTAATGTTTAAATTAAATTCGTTAATAATTTTTTTACATGTCTATTTAAAGGTTATTTTGGTAATATAATAATAATAATAATAATTTTATTTATCATAAAAATAAAAAAGTACAACAGAATACAGCTTAAAATACACTTGTACACAATTATACTCAAATGGATGGATGTGATTAAATAAATACATAATCCAATGGTATATCAGAGTACATGTAGAGAGACAATTGCAAGGGGTGCCTACAATTAGAAAAGCCCAACATAGTATTGTCAATTAAGACAATAGCCGACACGGTGATCGGCATACCAGTTAGAAATTTAATCAAATTGATTCGAGTCGAACATTGTCGAACTCGAGCTCGACTATAAAACTCAAAGTTCAAGCTCGGCTCGAGCTCGAATTAGCTCAATTTTCTCAAGTTTCGGCTCATTTGTGAACTCGACAAGCTCGAGTTTGACTCGACTCAACTCGAGTTACATAATATTGTTAAAAAAAACTAAAAATTATAAAATAAAATAATTAATATTAATCCTCATTACATATTTTGGGCATATATGTAAGTAATTAAGCATAATAAGGATAAAATTATAAATATATCAAAGTTCAATTAGACTCGCGAGCCTATCGAGTCGAGTATCATTGAACTCGAGTTTTAGCTCGATACATACTCGAATAGCTCAAGCTCGAGTTTGACTCGATTAACCTCGATTTTAAACTTTTTTCAAGTCAATTTTGAGTAGCTTACGAGCCGACTCACCTCACTTACACCCCTAATACCAATGTTGGACTAGACATTAATCGTGCCCAGGGGTGTTAATTCGGTTATTAACCGGCCGATTAATTAACCTAACCGACCATGAACCGGTTAAGGTTACGGTTAGGTGTGGTTAACCGAACCGGTGGTTAACCGGCGGTTAACCGCCGATTTTTTTCAAATAAAAATTAAATAAAATTTGAAAAATTAGCCGTTATAACCGTCGGTTTCGGTTAACCGGTTTAACCGTCGGTTTAAACCCACCGATTATCTGGTTTAACCGTCAAAATTTTTTTTTTTTTTTTAAAATTTCGGTTAACCGACAATTACAGTTAGAGGTTAACCTTAACCGTAACCCAATCGCCGGTGGCCGGTTGACGATTACAGTTTTAACCGAAACCGGCGATCAACGGTTAACCGTAAACAATCAACCGATTACTAAGCGCCGGTAAGACAATTAACCTTAATCTAATTAACACCTCTAAATTCTGCCCTTTCTTTAATGGCTCCTTGGCATGTGGCCCTTTATTGTTTCTTTTTGGACTTTTGGACTAACTTCGGGCTGTCAAATGGGTTGACATATGTGCTCTATTATGTTCGGTAATAGGATTGACAACGGTTTTTGCAGAAGGGCCTTGGAGAGGGTTAGGAGAAAAGACGACAAAACGGTGGTCATTTACAAGCAACAAACAATTACAAAGACGACCATTACAAATACAAATCATGTCCGAAAATAAAGAAAAACGGATCGAAATATTTTTTCCTAATTAATTTGTTAGTATTCACATGAGTGAAAAAACTTATAACCTTACTATTAGTAAGTTATATTAATATGCTCATCTTTCAAAAATGCTGACTAATTACTCAAACTACAAAGTAAACAATAAAATAAATTATTAGTTAGAATAAATGGCTAAGAACAAGAAACACGAAACTAAATTTCTCCCATTTCCACCTTATTTAAGTTAAAATTCTAATCCAGTAAAATTCCAGCAACAAGGCATATCATAAATAAAATGAATAATTACAAATATTACACTTGATGTTTCGTCTAATTACAATAAAAAACAATTATCTTTTCAAATGGCAAATAACCCCGACATTAATTTTTGGTCATAAAAAATGCACCCTCGGGAGGAGTTTATAGGTAGAGCCGGCCCGATTTTAGGTGGGCTTGGGCCTTGAAATACCAGGCCCAAAAAAATCGGGCCATTCTTGGCCCGGCCCGGCCCGGCCCGCAGAAACACACTAAAAGCCCTATGGTGGGCCGGGTTTGGGCCAACGAAATCACGTCACGATGGAATTTCGACCCGGCCCGGCCCAGCCCGATTTTCGACGTTGGCCCGTCGGGCTCGGGCTGGGCTGGCCCGGCCCAGCCCATTGCCAGCTCTATTTATAGGAGGCTCTTTGCAAATTAAGTACAAAACAAACCCCAATTGATTACTTGTACTTTTAACGATAAATGGATATTTTTGTAATTAGACTAAATATCATGGGTTTTTTGTAAGTAACCCCAAGTTAAAATACGGTCAATTTAATTCACATAAAAGATGTATACTTTTTTCTTCTTGTTACTTAATAAAAATACAAACTTCAGTGATTATTTGTAATTTCAAACGATATATGAATATTGTTGTAATGAGATTAAATATCAGGAGTACCTTTCTTATAATTATCCCAAAATGAAAATACTATCACTATATCTAACATAAAAGAAAGTTCTTTTTTCTATTACTCATTAAATTATCAAACTCAGTCACTCAAAATTTTTAAAAACAAGTGCAAAAAAAATATAATAATAATAATAACGAAAATCATTGATTAAAATAAAAAAGTAACCCAATCTGAAATTGAGTGTTTTAGTATACCAACCAATATGCTGACTAATCTCCGACCATTCTTCGAACAGTATATCGACTAGTATTCGACCACAAAATGGACCAACACTCGAATCAATACGCAAACAACCCGCAACAAATATTCGAAAATGGACTTTCTTCTTCAATTAAAACGGAACAAAATGGTGGAGCGAGACTGTTATTTTGGTTCAATTCATTAGGGGCATCTTCGTCTTTTCACAAAATCAAAAATGACTTTTTTAATTATGGATGTATGATACACTTTTATGAAAAATAAAAAAAACAACGAAAATATGTCATTTAATGAGTTTTTCCAAATAAACATGTCTGAATTATGAAAACCGAAAAATGAAAATAAAAAATCCAGATAAAGCTATGGCCTATGAAGCTGGCGTGTTATTCTCCACATTGCTTCAACCAATCAAACCCCAGTCGGAGACAAGTCCTTGTTTTGGTTAAAGCTTCTTAGATTTACCCACAAACCACTCTTTCACCACCCTAAATCTCTTCGTCCTTTCCAATTTTCGGCAACAATAATTATCAGCGCAAAAAACCCAGCTGTTATTTCTCCATTGCCAGCCCACAATTCTCCAATAAGCGACCCATATAAGTCATTTCGCCGTGCACATCCGCCGACAATCACAGATCTCTCTTACTGATACCAGTATCTACAGAAACCCCTTTTCATTTAGTTATATTTTTCAAGATCCCTGCGACCCAGTAATAAATTTTACTGGGCCAGGGAGTGGAAATTACAGACCAACAATTGTAGACAGGGAAAGAGAGAAACCCACTTGCTCAGCTTATTTATTTTATTTTATTTTATTTTTTGGCAGTGGTGAACAATGGGACTGCGATAGTTGGAATTTCTGAATTATTTTAAGTTTTCTTTTTTGGTTGTGTAACTGTGAAAATGGCGGTGGTGGAGGTGGTTGATGCGACGTCGGATTCATATAACGCAATGTCGTCCGATAATATTAAGGGATTGGTTTTAGGTTTATCTTCCAGCTTATTCATTGGTGCTAGCTTCATTGTTAAGAAAAAGGGATTGAAGAAAGCTGGTGCTTCTGGCGTCCAGGGCCTGGTAATTTTGAACTTTTTTTTTTTTTTTTTAACTTACATCCAATTTTTAACTCTTGTCTTGTGAAGTTGAAATTTGAGTTTAGGCTTTGTTGAAAACATGATGTATTTTTTTTGGGTGCTGGATAATTATTATAATACACTTTTGTTAATGTGATAAGATTACATCCAAAAGTCAAGATCTTGAGTTTTACTTACTTTTGTCTGCCTATGTGATGTTACGCTTTGCACAGTTTATTTTATTTTATTTTATTTTTATTTACGATGGTTAAGCAAATCTGGATTTGCTCTCAAGATCAATGTTGGATCAGGAATATTTTTTCTAAGTGCATAAATCTTTAACCTATTCATTTCGAGTAATAATCGAATTTTAGGCCTTTAAACATTGAAATATTTCTGATGTTCTTGCTTGCATATGAAACATGTTGAAATGATATATGGAAAATTAAATCTTACTGCAATACTTTAGTTAATGCTCTTGCATTAGATTTTTTGTGCTCTGTTTGCTGATATGGAAAATTTACACACTCTGACATGATGAACCTTTATTCATTAATTTTCAAGCTGTTAGTCTAACTTGACATGTTAACAATCGGTAGATTACAATCTAAATTAAATATTCTCGGAAGCTCAATTAAAATTTGTTTTGAAACCCTAAGTTGGCATTTTAACTTACTGGCAAAGAATTTCGACGAAACCTTATGTGCATCGGCAATCTACTGAATTAGTATTTTATTGATTTCTGATGGGATGTAGTATGTACAAAATATCATAACCTAAATTAATGTGATAATGTTTCATTTACTTATAACTCACAAATGTTTTAGGTCGAATTCCTCAATAGAAAGTGCAATATTTATTGCTTTAGGTGAAATATTTGACAAATTTTTGAACAAGTCAGGTTTTTCTATTAAGAATCTAGATATTATTTTTTCTTCATATTATTATTTTATTTTTCTACAGGAGTTGGTGGGTATTCATATCTATACGAGCCACTATGGTGGATAGGCATGATAACAAGTGAGTTTATTTATCTGTATTTTTATCTCCATATTATGTCATAATCACATATATTGATTTTGTTTGCTGAGGTGGCAGTGATCGTTGGAGAAATCGCAAATTTTGCAGCTTATGCATTTGCTCCGGCCATTCTCGTTACACCTCTTGGTGCACTCAGCATTATTATCAGGCAAGATACAATGTTATAGTCCTCACCAGAGCTACAATACACCCTGTTTTAATCACTGATTGGTGTGAGTAATATATATTGCAGTGCTGTACTTGCGCACATTATTTTACAGGAGAGACTACACATTTTCGGTATCCTCGGTTGCGCTTTATGTGTCGTGGGGTCCACCACGATAGTCCTACACGCTCCACAGGAACGCGAGATCGAGTCTGTGAGAGAGGTGTGGGAACTTGCTACGGAGCCAGGTACATTTACTTTCTGATTTTTATTTGGGTTAATCACAAAATGCACCCTTGAGTTCGGACCTAATTACAAAAGGACCCAGCTAACTTCCAAAATTACCAAAAAAAAAAAAAAAGAAACCCCGAGATTTTATTCTGGCTTACATTTTTCATCGCTTCACATGTATAAAAATATTACATTTTGCCCCTTAATTTTAACACTGAATCAAACCTCAGATGTATTTGTGTTAATTTATTTTCCCATTTTTATTAGGGTTAATTAATAAAGTACCCTTGATGTTTGACCTAATTACAAAAATACCCAGCTAACTACCAAAGTTACCAAAAATAACCCTGAGATTTTATTTTGTGTTACATTTTCACTCCTTCATAAGCAACAAACATTTTAAAATCAGGGTTCACATTTATAAATATATTATATTTATTTAGTCCCTTAATATTAAACACAGAATCAAACCTCATAGGTCTTTTTGTAATTTTTTTTTATTAATTAGGACAAACCTCAAGTGTACTATTAGTAATTATCTCTTTTCATTAATACCATCTATTTGTTTATATCATTATACCTCTCCTGCAGCTTTTCTTTTTTACGGAGCTTTGGTGATAGCAATCGTGCTCATTCTAATATTTCATTATATCCCACAATATGGCCAGACGCATATATTGTTTTACATTGGCGTTTGTTCGCTAGTTGGTTCACTGTCGGTACGTCTTGCTAGTTTGTAATTAATTAGAAAAACCATAAAGGAGATGACAATTAATTGTCGTGTAAATGTCTAAATCATGGTAAGACTATTTTTGGCAGGTTATGAGTGTGAAAGCACTAGGAATTGCATTGAAGCTGACATTATCGGGAATGAATCAGCTAATATATCCCCAGACGTGGGTCTTCGCTATGGTTGTCACTCTTTGCGTCCTCACGCAAATGAATTACCTAAATATGGTAAGTAATGATTTTACCTGTATATCCAAATTGTTTGGTGGTTTGAGGTAAAAAAACATTAGTGGACAACTTATGGGATGTTTCTAGAACTCAAAATTCTGGAGCCGTCTGACATGATATGATTAAAAATTATAAACATTGCTCTATTTTTATATTTGAATAAATACAATTTAATAATACACCATCGTCCACTTTTCAGACATGATATGACATCTACTATAAAAAGTATAGGATTCTCAATTCTACAACAAACAAAAAATAAATAAATTTAAGAGCTTATTGCTATTTTTCATTATGGCTTTGATGGCATAAATTTTAATCGGTATTAATTAATGCACGGAATTCTCTTGTTTGTGTTTTACTTTTACTTATATTTATGTGAATGTTGAATGCAGGCTCTTGATACGTTCAACACAGCCGTAGTGTCACCTATATACTATGTCATGTTCACATCATTAACTATATTGGCAAGTGTGATCATGTTCAAGGTAATCGATTATTCTGCAATGCGATAAACTATTAAATTGTTATTTTGATGTTTTGAGATTGAATCAGAGTTGAACATTTTTGAGTGGTTGTGGGAGGGATCAAAGTTAAACTTTTCTTGGTGATTCTTAGGCAGAATCAAATTGAATTTTCGTTCCATCAAAGATTGATTGAAGATATTTTCTTTATTCTTCACGGGCAGGATTGGGACAGGCAAAGTCCGACTCAGATTATTACGGAAATGTGTGGGTTCGTCACTATTCTTTCTGGGACATTTCTTCTTCACAAAACGAAAGACATGACCGATGGTACGAGCTGGACCCATTCTTGTCGTTACTATTACATATATTTTTGGGTTACAAAAAAACCCCCAACTAACTTTCATAAGCAAAAACATTTCAGAAACCCCCTCACATTTATAAAATATTACAATTAGCCCCCTTTTTTCTAAAAAAAAAGGTAATACAAATTGAAATGGAGAGAACATACGTGATAATATATAGAATTTTTTTTAATGTAGGTTCGACATTGATGGCCACAAAACTCCCTAAACATGTTGATGAGGAAGATGGCTTTGGTCAAGAAGGTATACCTTTAAGGCGACAAGAATCGACAAGAACACCATGATGTATTTTTCGTGTATTTTGTTTTGTAATTCTTTTTTGTCGAATACGAGCCCCAAAAAATCAAGCTCTGCGGGGAAGATACCACACCCAACCCATGTGATATATATTGTATTTATCGGTACTGGACGGACAATTTTCTTCCTGAATATAAAGGCTGTGATTTTCTTCTTTTTATTCTTGCATTTATAATGGATACAGAAAATACAAGTCCAAAATAGTTCCATAACCAAAACAAAAAAACAACAACAAAAAGTCATTGACGACAAATTCAACACGAGACAGCTAGAATACCCCTGCAAACTATTTGGTATAAACATCCAATCTCTCAAGTGTACAATTTTACAAGCAAGATAAAATTGCTTTCATGTTTTTCTTTTTAAACAAAATTTTGCATTAATTACACTCTGCCTTCAGTCTCAGTGGTTTACTTGTTTATTTGCTTTAGAAGACCAGATACTGATGCGCAATGTGTCGATTTATATTCGCATTGCTCGCAACAATATTGCAGCATTTGGATGACTTTGACACACCTACACCACAAATAACCAAAGCCAAGTCAAAAATACAATAATAAGCCTCAGAATATGGATATCCGGCAAAACACTACAACTGTGGAAAATAGCTAGCCAAACTACGACAAAAGTCCAAAATAGTTTCTTCAAGAGTTGCATACAATGAAATTCTTAAGCAGTTAGCGTTGTGCTAGTAACTTAAAGGTAGTGTTCTAATAAAAAGTGATTAGGCGATAGCCACGCGGCAAATTGGGGTTTAGTGCTTGGACGGGTATAAATACTACTACTATTAAATGGAGCCTAATATGACTAAGTGGGATTTTTAGAACGACTAGTTAAGGTAATGCAAATATACTAAGTTTATAAGTTCCTTAAAACATCTTATAAGATGTCACTAAAAGTGTGGTAACAATATATATATATATATATATTTTTTAAAAAGAGCTTATAAGCTCCCTGAATAAGATGTTGGGAGCTTACAAGCTGTTTTTAAAAAAGATGGGGAAACCCAACTTATGTTCAAAATAAGAGCTTATTTGTAGTTTCCTTATTTAACTTTGGCTATTTAAGTACAATAATGTCATTACTTACATCTTATGAGCTATTTCATCTTATTTTATCCATACACTTCAACATCTTATTTTCAAAATAAGATGCAAGAGCTTATAAGCTCTTTTAAATAAGCTGAGCCAAGCAACATCTAAGTTCGAACAAGCAATCATCCAAGATCCGCTTCAGTTAAACTCGAGAAACGACACCGGCAATTAATCGACATACAATACAACAAAGTAACAATCCAAAGGACTAAGAAACCTGACCTAATAGTATATGAAGCACTATTATATACTACATGACTGAGAGGCTCAAGCTGACATTAGACAAAAAGTATTCCTGTTCGATTTCATTTTTCCAAAAAAAAAATGAAGGGGACAAAAAGAGCATAAGCATAGTTTAGATTCTTTATAACATCTCTGTAATCCCAAAAAAAATGTAGTTAAGCTAATTTATATAGCCACAGATATTAATACACAATGAATACAGCGTTAAAACACTAAACACAACCAATAAATTTTTACCCAAATTGAAAAAAAGTAAATAATATGCATTAAAAGGGGGAAAAAAAAGAAGGGAAAAAGGGTTCTTCAATTTCTCCGATTGTAAAGGAGGCTGAAATTGGAAAGACAGAAAATTGAAATTAAATTTTTAAAAAAAATAGCATACTTTTGAGAAAGGAAATTGTTCTTGGAGAGGCAGGCTTGGATATCGCAAGCTTGTTTCTTACACGGCTCTTTACTGGGCTGCGCCATTTTTACCAACCTCTTCTTTAATTAATTCCCTCTTTTTTTCTCCCTCTGCCCAAATCTCAGAAATTGATCGGTACTATTAAAAAGGGCAATGTGTCGAATTCTAGAGGCTAAGCTGATGACTCTGCAATTCCACATGAGAGGAAATTGGGAGAGATTATAAGAAGAATTTATAGGTACTAGTCGGTTGGGCTAGGCCACTAGGGTCTATTTGGGTGACGTGCATATCTGATTGGGATGATGAAGGTCAAAGCTTGCATTTGATTTTGCTTTGGAAGCTAAATTACGGAGAAAATAACAAAACAAAAAAAACAATTAGTGCAAAAACTGCGATCTGGCCGTCACAGGTAATTCTTATGTAAAAAACATTAAATTTGTCATATTTTCGCATATTTTGCAAATTGATTTATGAATATAAATTTTAAATCGAAAATTGGATATATTTTGTTCTGCCCGTTTCAATATGCATTTACTTGACTTGAGTAATACACGTGATATTATTTTCAAATTTTATTATCGATTCTTCATTGACCGACAATTTACATGTTCCTTAGATGTATTGAGTCATACTCTACTTGTTTCATGTAATGCAATGATCTCAGCATGATTTGAAGATGTGGCAATTTTTTTTTTTTTCAGAACGTCAAGATATTACAGTATCGCTGATTGTGAAGACACGTCCGGTCAGTGATTTGGCCTTATGGGAATCTGATAAATAACCTGCATTTGCGAAGCGAGTTAACTCATGTTTCGAATTCATGGGATAAAATAGTACGAAATCAATCGTTCCTCAAAGATAATGTTTAATCTCATTTTAGTGCCTTCGTGTAAGAGTTGAACTATACATTGCCAGCAAGTTAGTAACAAATGTTATATTTGTTCAGGTACAATTAGTAAGATACATGAGAGCTCCAATTGCACCCAAATATGATAATTCAGGACCAAGTATTCTTTCGTTATTTTCACAAGGGCGAAATGTGTCTCTTTCAATATTCACCGTTTTGTTAACCATTGGGGAACTGAGGGGATTTGCCTTTTTCATATTAAATAGCTTCAAGACCCTTTTGATAATTTGATTGATAGACAAATATCTCATCCTGCAAATGCTCTATTTGTAAGCTAAGACGATATTTGGTCCGACCGAGGACCTTCTTCTCAACTTTTCCCTTCAAGTAGTTAGCTGCATCTTGAATTTCTTTAAAATAGCGAATCCAGTTATTGTTTTTTTTAATAAAAATGCCTGGACATAAATGATTATTTACATATCCATTTTTCAACAATGCTCACTTAGACAGTTATACGCAGATTGTTTTAGTCAATATAAACGATTGTCGTAGTTTAATTGCGCAAAACTCCTTGGGCTTTGCTTTTAGCGTTTCGGGCATTTCAAGTCCTTAAGAGGTTTTTATATACATATCAGTACTCAATGATTCTTATACATAATCCGTTACAACGTCCATAAAATACATCTCCAAAAATTTCGAAACAGATAGGCCTATCAAATACCTGAATGTGATAACATTCATAACAGGTGAATAAGTTTATTCGTAATCAACTCCAGGTCTTTGGGAAAAATCTTGTGCAACAAGACGAGCTTTATACCTTGCAATCTCGTATTTCTCATTCCTCTTTTGAATGAAAACTCATTTGCACCCAATAGGTTTTACGGTTTCATATGTAATAACAATAAGACAAACACTTTTCGTTTACTTAGTGATTCTAATTAAATTCGTCAAGCTGCTTTCTATTTTATCCAATCTTTTCTCTTTTGACATTCAGATACGGATTTTGGTTATGTATTCCCACTTTTGTTTTTAATTTCTTGCCCTATGGAATAGCAAAATATATCATCAAAAAAAATCCAGTTCATCCATATTCCATATTTTTCCATTGTGGATGGAATTAATGGAAATCTTATGATTTTTTCTTATGTTCATGACACTCATTGATTTCATAGGATTCTTGGTTATTTGCTCTCGTGTTTCATCTAGAATACATTCATTTTGTTTGGGTTCATTACATTTTCTAACTTCCCTTTTCTTTCGAGGGCTCTTATCTCTGGAACCGATTGGTCATCCACGCGTGTCTTGGAGTCATTTGGTACACTTTTCTTTGATTGCACTTTTAGAATTTCTATTCGAGCTGGTGCATTTGCAACGATTATATATGTGTGATTTTGTTATTCTATGTGTATCTGTAAATGCATCTGGTAGTTGATTTTCTATATTCTGTAAGTGTACAATCTCTTGAATTTCTTGTTCACGTTGCTTGGTGGGGGGATTAAGGTGCAATAATGATGATATACACTAATTAATATCATTTACCACACATTTTATTTCTCCACCTAGAAGTGAAAATTCATCTTCGTTGAAATGATAATCGACAAAACGAGCCGTGAATATGTCGCTTGTTCTTGTTTCAAGGTACTTAATTATCTAACGTGATTCATATACAATGTAAATTCACATCCCCCTTTGCGATCACTTTTTTGTACAATGTGGTGGAGATATAGGCACATATACGGCACAACCAAATACTTTAGGATGAGAGCTATTTGGTTCTCCACCGGATGTTAGCTGTAATGGGGAGTATTTATAATATGCACTGGGTCTGATTTGTATTAGTGTTGCAACATGTTGTATAGCGTGACCCCATATAGAAATAAGAAGCTTTGTTCTCATTATTAGTGGTCTATAAATAAGATGGAGACGTTCAATTACGATTCAACCAAACCATTTTGTGTGTGAACATGTGCAACTTGATGTTCAACGTCAATTCCAAGTGCCATTAAATAATCATTAAAGGTTTTGGATGTAAATCTTCTAGTATTGTCTAGTCTAATTGTCATGCAATCAGAAAATTGTGCTCTCAATTTAATGAGTTGGGAAAGAAATCTGGAAAATTCCATATTGCATGTCGACAATAGACATACGTGTGACCATTTGATAGAAGTATCAATTAATACCATATAATATAGAAATGGTCCATAGGGTGGATGGATAGGTCCACATATATCATCATGAATTCTTTATAAGAATAATGGTGATTCATTCTCAAATTTAGTTAGCGAAGTCTAATTATCAGTTCCCCTTTAGAATAAGCAACACAATATAATTATTTAGATTGAGTTTTTTTTTTTTTTTTGATTTCTCAATGAAAGATGACCATTGGAGCTTTCAATAATTATTCGCATCATAATTGAACCAGGGTATCCTAATCGATCATGCGAACATATCAACAAACTTTTAGTTTATTGTGGCATGTGTTTCAATAACTTTGATATTAGTGTGGTATAATTTGGATGATAAGGCAAGTAGTTTTTCTAACACACACTTTCTTCTTGAAGCGATTGATGTAATGCAAAGATATTCATAATTTTTTTCATTCATAGTTTCAACAAGATACCCATTTTTACGAATATCCTCAAAAATTAATAAGTTTATTTGAGATTTAGGAGAGAATAATGCATCTCTTATTGTGAAAATTGTTCCTCCAAGCATCAAAGAATTTGCCTCCCCTTTTCCTTAAATTATTTTCGCACTACCAGAGATTGTATTGACGTTGTAATTCATCGATCTTCAGGTGGAAAAAATACTTCATATCCTTAAATATGGTATGTGCTGTAGAACTACCCTCAATACACAAATCACCATATTGAATCTTAGATCGAGGTATATTCATGATCTATTTTAAATAAGAGAGAACAAGTTTAAATAAATAACCTTGAAGTATTGTAAAAACATAATAAGAAATACTCATAACATTATAACATCAAACTATGAAAGACATACATCGATCATAATAAGAAACCATCAAAACACAACCATAGATCACTCGTGCATAAGAAAATTACATATTACACTCATAAGGTCATAAATCACACTTACTTAAGTAAATAACATACCACACTCAAATGATAAAATGATATATCACACATATGGAATCACACTCGCATAATAACATACCACTCCCATTGAATTATAGAACATCAACACTCGTAAAACAATGACAATTGGACAATTACTCCTCCATAGCATTATTTTCTTCTTCAGATTTATCAATCATTCCAGCCATATCTAAGCGAGTCATGTCATTTATTAGGCCATAAGGAAGGTCGCTAAAATCACTTGTGTCAAAGTTTGTCTTAACATTCTTTCCTTTTCATTTCCGTGATTCATAAATATTAACAAAGTGCTTTGGTGTGTGGCATGTACGCGACTAATGACTCAGCATACCACACTTGTAACAAGCACTTTCCTTTTGATATTTGTTTATGCCATTATTATCCTTTTCTCGTTTCTCCCATTTATCTGCCTTGTTATAGTTACGATAACTTGGTTGAACACCTTTTCCTCTTCCTTGCCCATAACCACGACCACGACCATGTCCACGTCCATGACTTATGTTGTGACCTCGACCACGCGTGTTGTTACTACTAAATAATGTTGCATTTGCTTCGGTTACCGGGGCCGAGCTAGTGGGACGAGACTCGTGATTTTTCATTAATATCTCGTTATTTTGTTCAGCCAATAAAAGACATATAATTAGTTAGAATACCTTTTGAATCCTCGCTCACGGGTTTGTTGTTGCAAGATTACATTAGAAGCATAATACATGGAGAATGTTTTTGCAAGCATATTAGAATCAGTAATATTATCTCCACATAATTTTAACTTTGAACAAATTCGAAACATGTCTGAACTATATTAGTTAATGGATTTAATATCCTGAAATCGAAGTGCTATCCACTCGTATCGAGCTTTCGGAAGGATGACCATCTTTTGATGGTCATATCGTTCTTTTAATGATTTTCAAAGATCTGCAGGATCTTTGATCGCGAAGTATTCAGTTTTCAGACCCTTATGGAGGTGGCGACGAATGAAAATAATAGCATTCGTCTTATCCTGAGTTGATGTTTCTTTTATTTCATTTATTGTATCGCCAAGACCTTTGACATTTAGGTATATAAAAGCATCCAATATCCATAATAAGTAAATTTTCCACTGATGTCAAGTGCCTCACACTCAAGTTTGACAAGGTGTGACATTGTAAATAACTATATCAAAAGGACATGTATATTATTAATAATTCGACATGATGGAGATTTTATTTAAACCATAAAGATATGTGAACATATATAACAATTAATACATGTTGATATCTACAAGAAATGAAAATATAAAATAAATAAGACAAAGAACAAGACCACATAGCCAAAAATTACTTGTACCATAATCCATGTTGAAGGCTAATATGGTGAGTGCGGTAATCAGAATAATCGTGATTACCATTACTATTCGTTCAAACATTTTTGAATTTTTTTAATGTTAATAATATATTAGGGAGATGAGACTGAGTGTATTTATATAATAAAAATCACTATTACTAGCCGTTAACTAGCCGTTGGAAGAGTAGAATGTGATGTGATTATTTGTTTTATGTACTAGAATGTTATTTATTTCGTTACTCGGTAAAGCTTTCGAACGGTTGTTTGAAAATATATGGCAATTATATGAAATATATTCACTCCACAATACTCGGTAAATCTTTCATGTTGGTGTTTCTTAATCAAGTAATAGAATACAATGAAATTCGTTTCGTAATCTAGCAAAGTTATATAGATGGTGACATAGCTTCCGTTATCTATAATTCTAGTGATATGTGGTTTTAAAATTAAATATGTATATTGACATAAAAGAAATATATTTGTATGAATTCTTACTGTTGGGACCGTTGGAGATACTTGAATGTTTTAGAGCATTCGTGCTGATAACATGGTCTAAATTATACACTAGATTACTAAAGTGAGATGAACTGCAAAACTTAGATATTAGAAGTGATAGGAACTGACACAATACATTATAATTATTCGGGTTATCTCAACACATTACAATCTGCTGGCTCTTTTATATCCAAAGTCATCACAGTAGCTATAGTACAAAGCATTAAACTTGTCATCTAGAATATTGTTTCCATATCTTGCAAATTGACTTATGAATATGTGCTACGGTCTATATATTTATAACAATTTTTTTATTTATATATTCTCCGAGCATGAACAAATAAAAAGTAGTTATTTATTTAGAGTGCGGACATTCTCAGATCTTTTATGAGTTCAACCTATAATATTTTGTATAAAATAGTCATGTTGAAAAGACTAAAATAAACTTATTACAATATAAAATTAAATATTTAGAAAAAAAAAACGATTTTCTCAAACTATTTGCAAAATAAAGCATAACAACAACATGTTCGGAAAAAAAATCAGTTTTCAAAATATCTCATTGTGTTCGATTTTTTTTAATGAAAAATAAACAACAATTTCGATTTTTTCTTAATGAACAAATACAAGATATTCAAATAAAATAAAAATTCAAACATATAACTCTAGTTCGTGAAACCAAAGTCGAACCTTGACAACAACAACAAATAAATCTCACACAAAACAAATTTAAGTTCTGAATAGCGAAATAACGCAACAAATCCATGAAACTGACATTCAATTCAAGAAAAATATTTTATTTCCAATTATGATATTGATTTGTAAATTAAAAATTCAATAAATATCAAACACACTTAAAGTCATGCAATTGAACCGAACAAATTGTTAATCTCGCTCCATAAATACTCTTCTCGTTGTTGTTGCTCTTAACATTTTTTTTCTTTGTGTCTTTCTTCCTCTTCTTTCTTCTCGTTTTTATAAAACAACTTTATTTTCTTTTTTCTTAGTATTTTTTTTAATTATTTATATTAAATATTAAATGAGAGTAAAATGAGAAGTTGGTGATGTTGATTAGTAAATCTAATATATTCAAAATATTATTTAGTAAACTCATAAAATATCGAGTCGCCGATGTCACACCATTTCTTTATTCATAATTTTATTACTCCCACCGAATACACAAATATATTTATATTAGCTTTTTAGAGATTTACTAATATTCTTGCATCAAAACACGAAATGGATTATTTTATGTATGTTTATGGGGTACCACAGGTATACATTTTGATTAAAAACTAAGAATATTATTATTCAGTCAAAAGACGCCAAATACTACTGCAATAATAAAAAATTAAATTTATGCTTAAAAAGCATTAAATTTGTAATTTATTTATTTATCATTATTATTCTTTTTGTCTTCATCACAATATCAATTCTCACCGAGACCTAATTGTTATTAAATATCTTTAATTTTTAATAAAAAAAAAATATATATATATATTTAAGAAGGTAATATGAAATCTATTATTGCTACTAACCTGCAAATCCCCAAACAGGGTCTTATTATAAACCAGAGATCAAAAACACAGGCAGTCGGGGTTGGGAACAACCCAACAAACCTTTCCTTGAAAGCAAAAACATTAATTAATATTTGTTGTTGGTCTTCTTCTTCTTCTTCGTCGCCGCAGGACAGGAGACCAAATTTCTTGAAATTAGAATGGATACAACAATCATAAGGGGTTTTCTGGGCAGCTTCAAACCTAAATTGAAGCAGGCATCACTTCTTTGGCTTGAGGGTTTCAGAGAAGCTTGCTGTCTTCATCGCGTCATCATCTATTGTCTCAGGTACAGTAACTATAGTCATCAAACCCAATTAACATCGTAGTTTGACTGTGTCTGCGTTTCCTGTGTTAATAAATCTAAATTCTGTTTGTTTCTTTGTTGGGTTCAGTGTGTATTGCAGGTCAAGAGAGCTTGACTGTTTGTGTTTGTGTGTGTGATTTTCCCAATTTTTTTTTTTAAATTAAAATTTATTCGTTTGTTTGTTTTTTGGGTTCAATGTGTGTTTCAGGTCAAGAGAGCTTGCCAGACGTACCAGGCAGGTATTCCTTTTGAATGGCTTCATTTTCTTAGGAAGGTTAGTCCAACACACACTACACATTTATGTGTGTGTTTATTCTTTATGTCTGCTTGTATGTATGTGCTGAGGAGAAAGCACATGCTATTTATTTACTTGAGGGGGAAAAAAAAGAAGCAATTCACTTGCCTAATAGCAATTTATGTTGTTTTTGCAGTATACTTGTTCTGAGATCTTTTGTCATTCCAACGCTGCTATGGGTGTTGCCCGATAAATGCCCGCTTATTAATTCTCAAGAATCATGTCCATTTGGTGGTATTTTCCATTTCTATTCCTTGTTACGACTTGGACTGATTCAACTCTTCTATGTGAGTGTTCATTTTTGCTTCATAGTGATCTATATAGTCTATATTCACGTTTTTATTTGATTCTCACTGTTGGCTGAAATTGTAAAGCCACTGGACTACAGTGGACCAAGTGCATCAATGCGTTTGAGAATATATATTTTTTTTTTAATTTTTAAATCTCGCTTATTCTTTAAAGATTTTGATTGCAGGTATTATGGTTCTACCCTATGTACATATCCAGCTTTATTCTAAGCACCCTATGGTATTTTATTTTCCTTTATTTTTCTTCTACTTCGTATTTTTTTTTTGGTTTTCTTGAAGAAGTTTCGACATTTACAATTGGTACATACTTTGCCTTCTAGTAAGTCGAGATTGTTGCTGATACACTACCTATGGCCCTTGAAATCTAGAATTTTCTATTTTAAGGGCATTAGAATAATAAATCTCTTTTTCAAAGTAGTTATTCAATTTCTTTCTTGCATGACATGGTGATGAGTTTTTTTTTTTTTTTGTGTGTGTGTGTTTCGTGTCCGTAAAAAAAAAAAAGAGAGAGAGAGAGAGTCATATTTTCCTTTTACATTTCTGAGCATTGTTTGGTCATTTTATCTTCGAATCCAGGTATAATGACATTGCAAAGTATGGTTTTTTCGCAATTGAGAAGCAAGAATCATCTGGCCAAAAGGATACGACTGCCAGTGATAATAAGTCTACAGACCTCGAGGGGTATGCCTCAAAATTATCACGTATAGATTTTTTTATTTTTATATTTTTTATTAAAGCATTCTTTTATGTGCAGTGTAATGATTGGGATAGCTGAACAGGTCTATTCAGTTCTCCTTTTGAGTTTCTTTTTCTTGGAGGTAAAAAACCCACATAATCTGTTTCTTGGCTCATATCTTCAACTGCCGATTCGACCTTTTATTATTTTTGTATTTGCAGGTATATGTTACTGGATTTATCCCCTACATCGGCAAGGCAGTAAATTTCTTGCTCCTTTCGTGGATGTACGCTTATTATTGTTTCGAGTGAGTGGTAATATGCATTATTTAATTTATTTTTCGTTCGATTGCTCTGATGACTAGAAAAAATATGCTCACAATCACTTTTCTCTCGTTTTAACAAAAAGGTACAAATGGAATTATTCGGGTTTGAGTTTGGACAAAAGGCTGGACTTCTTCGAATCCAACTGGCCATTTTTCGCGGGTTTTGGTAAGAACCATGTGAGATGAAGCGTCTTGATTTTTGCACAAATTTAACTCAATCACCAATTATCATTTTAACTTTGCTTTATCATATGCAAAGATGTTTCATCGTGTCCGCTACGTATTTATGGGCCTTAATCGAGTTAATAGATTATATTTTGATGGGCCTTTGTATCAAATTGATGCTCTTGATGATTGACAATCTTTCTTGTAGCCTTGCAGCTCCTTAGGACCTCAAAAAAATAAACTTAAAATAAAATGACAAAAAACTTGTGTCAAACTGCCTAACAGAGTACATTCTGTTAGGCAGAGCCCGAATTTTAGTTTTTTATTTAGTTTAGTTTTTCTTAGGATTTTTAGTAGTTGTTGTGTTTTTTTTTTTAAGTTTTCATTTTTTCAGGGTTCCTTTTTTGGTTCTTTTAGTTAGATTAGTCTTTTATGGTTTCCTAATTTTTTTTGGTTTTTTTATTTTTTTAATTATAAGATTTAGTTTTAGGGGACCTGCCTAATGGTTAGACAGTTTGACTGAGCCTCAAATAAAATATAGCGAAATGTCTCGAATGTTAAATTGGCCCACATAACTTGTCTCCCAATGTTTAGTTCCATGCGTGAAACTGAGCTTCCACAGCAAGGAATATATATATATTACAATCTATTATTTGATTCTGACATCGAGTGTTTTTCATATACGTTGATATTATTATTATTTTGTTGGTAAAATGCTGCAACTGTCTTATAGGAAGCCCGTGTGTTCTGGCAGTATTCTTTTACTCTCCCCTTGTGAGCTATGGGGTTATGGCTGTACTTTATCCATTAGTAAGTGCTTGATCCATATTATGACATCATATTAACTCGACCTATTCTTTCAATATTTGGTGGTAATTTGTCGTTGTAGTTTGTTCTGACAGCTACTGGCTCGGAAGCAGACAAAGTGATTGCTTCTCAGAGGAAAAAATGGAAAGGTGCTGGATTGGGCAGGATTCCGATATTCTTTTCGGCTGATTATTTATCGTAAGCCTAATTACACCCCTCTTTTTATATATATATATATATATATATATATATGTATCTCTTTTTGCTCCGTCTGTGTTCTTTTAGCACATAACATATTTTTGCTAAGGAGCGTGAAATCACTACTATATAGAGTTTTGCCTAATTATTATAAAATAAATCAATTATCTTTCATAATTACTATTTCACCCCTTCTACTCTTGCTTTCATTTTACAAATTTGTAGCACAAACACAAACCTTGAGTGGGACTTGTGATATACCTCAATGGGTATATGTAACTTAAAAAAATAAAATGGATTTTTTGTAATTAGGCTAAACACGAGGTTTTATTTGCAATTGCTTCTAAATAATTTTTGCTCTCTTGCTAATGGAACTATCGAATTAAACTGATTTTGCCGTTTACATTTTTCTATTAGGATGAAAGTATTGTCTTTCTTCCCCATCAAACCTCGCCAACAAGTGCATGACCAGAAAGCCCTCTGATCATCGGGATACATATTACCATTTTATACAAGTGGTAAGTCATTGAAAAACAACTCATTTAAAATAAATAAAAATAATATGTAGTTTATATGATCATCCCATAAATTATGTGGATTTAATTTGAAAACTTGCAGCTCTTCAAGATCAACAAAGAACAAAATTTGACCTCTGCGAAAGGAACCGGCTTTAGGAGATTTTAATTTTCTGTGTATATTAATTGGAATCGGTCGTTAATATTCGTGATGTTATGGTGTATATCACGGTGTACATAACTAATCTGTTACCGGCACGATGTGGGAGAAGCAAATTGGTGAAATGTATAAAATGTTTGTTTCTCTTGATGAAAAAACGCACTGCATTCATATTTTCATTATGTCACCACCTTTCTTATATTATAAAACATCTGATCTGATAATTTTCGTGAATTTAATCTGAACCTTATTCCCATGCCTCCCCGCAAGCCTCGAAATTGAAAATTTTGAAATCAAAAATTTTTCCCTTCAAAATGTTGGATAAAGAAGGGTGTGAAAAAAAATTTAAGGATACAATTTAATTAATTCCCTTTCCTTTTTTTTTTTTTTTTTTTAAACAAGATGAATTTAAATTAAGAGAAGTAGATTCGTAAACGCTCTCTTTTAATTTTTTTATATTTGAAAATCAATGTTCTATCCAATTTTCAGCATATATTAATTATTTAATATACTTGTTACACCGATATTTTCTGATACGGGTTCAATCGATTAGATCAATAATCCAATCAATTATGCAACTCGACGTGATTAAGGATTGAAGATATAGCTGGCGCCCACCACACCATTATACTAGAAGTTGATGAATTGTCCAAAACAAATTCCAATATTGCATAAATCATGGTAAAGGGTATGATGATTTGTTGATTCTTAAATAGAGTCAAATTTCTCTAACACAAAACATCAACCCTTCTTCCTAAGTCTCCTCCACTGCCTTTTTACCTATTTCTATGTTGAATAAAGAAATGCTCGAGTCGCTTTCCACTACGTTTGCCATAGTATCACATGAGCTTCATGAGGAATGATAGATGTGTGGATATTGAGATGGATAATTTATTTATTTATTATTTTTAAGGATCCGAGTAGGATTTGTAATGACAAATACAAGAGTGGCTCAATAGTAAAGTTTGTAGAATATATATATAGAGTGATTGAACAATTTTCTGTAAAATGAGCATAAGTGATTAATGGGATAAAAAAATGAATCGAACGAAGAGCGTATTTTTTTTAAAACAATTATATTTAGGAGTAAAAAGAAATTCTCAAGCAAAATAAAAATAAAAATAAAATGGAATCCAATCACAACTTCAATATTCTATTATCAGCTCAACACAACAAATAGTCAAGGAGACTAAAATCATCTAAAATAAAAGGGGGAATGCTTACGGGTACTAATCATCAGAATATGTACTTATCAGTATTTGTTGACGATCTGTTGATGGGTAACACCCGTCAGTAAAATCGTTATCGCCTTTCGGCACCCGTCCGCATTTGGTGATAGGCATGATGGATGTAATCCTCTTTTGGAAGAAATGATCAAAAGACTATTCGACAATCAAAACAAGTATATGTTCGAGCATCATTAACCAACACCTTGTTAATTTTGATTCATTTCAACCTAAACAATAATTAAATCAATTCTAACAAATATGGGATCCTTCATTTCTTCGAAAGGAAGGAACAGAGATAGAATCAGACTTATTCCCGAAATGACTTTTTGAATATTACTCAATGTCCCAGCTATTCACGGAAGAAATCGAACAATTTCTTGGGAGTCCTACAAGAACGGTTTCATTTTTTTTTCTTTGATAAATGGTCAGAACTTCACTTGTGTTCGAGTCCTAATGAGAGGTCCACCAGAAATCAGAAGTTTAGCCAAGGCGCCCAATTAAGCCTCACTCACTCGTATCTGAGCAATTCTTGCTTTTACAGAGCTTCCTTCTTGTATCATCAAACCATCGCTCATTAATACAATACCAACATTACTTGATTCTAAATTAAAAGCATTCTTATTGAGACTCGAACTCATAGGGAAGAAAATTGATTTATCGAAAGAGCAAGATTAAAAAAAGCAATGATTCTTTGAAGACGGGTTGTGCACGCCAGCAACCTCAAATTTTGCTAACGGCCTCCTAGCTGTCAGCAATTTTAATTTAATTTATTATAATTTTTTTACTTGTACCTGTGTTACAAATTAAAAATCAAATACGAAACATAATTTGGAGGTCCAAAAAATTGCAAAATTAAATATGAAATATAATTCATTAACATATCCTATAATGGTTGCAAAACTTGCAACTAGTTAACTCAGAATCGTCTCTCCAATAGATCATACAATTATTTAGGAAAAAATCAATCTTCTCGACCGGTTGGCCCGTGCCCTCAATAACTTATTGTTGTTGTAGAAGTCATCTAGTATATGATTATCTTTTGGTATAATTTCTTTGATTAAATTGATTACTTGATCATAACACTTTTGGGACATGCAATTTTCAGCCTTCGGGTTCATGAGACGGGCAACTAGAGACAATTGAGAATGTTTCTCACATTTGGAATACAAAGGTTGATTTTCATCACTCAACATATAATATAACTTTTGGGCCTCAGGATTTGACGGTTCTTCTACATCAGGGCTCAATACAAAATTTAAACCGGCTGCATTGTGAACCATATTGATGCAAACATTTGAGTATTTTTCAGCAGCGGCGTAAGATGATCCTCCAACGTAAACTTACACGATCCGTGAAATCAAGATTTGTTTCACCATAGAATGTCCAAATATAGTAATCTGGTACGAATCTATTTTTAGCAAGATAAAATTTGATCTCGTTACATCGTGGTAACTGCAATTGCTGCATTTTGTATGACTACAAGGATACTTCGATTTTTCCCCGCCCTTCATTGCTCCATGGGTGAGTGCAAATTTTATGAAACTCTCCCATCTTCCTTGAACGCATTGGATAAATAACCTCCCACCCTCTGTTTGTACATCAAACTACGGTCAGAACTCATCCTATGAAATCCTGATTATGATTAATAATATAGATGATCGAATTATAAATAATCGAGCGCTATGAGGGTGCCTAAAGAAAATTATAGAATTTCTGGTAAGGGCCCTACCCCATTCAAGAATGTGATGTTCAGTAATAAAATTATCTTACTATGCATTTTGAGAACCTAAAAGTTCCAGCAGTACCTCCCCTTAGTTCTCTAAGTACATATATATTACAGTGCACTCGAGAACAAATGAGAGATAGAAACTAAAATTCAAAAGTCCACAAAATACATACGTATTGAGATAATCACATTACAATCACATTCTCAAACTGTTCAAATAAGTGGACAATTCAAAATTTAGTATCAAACTTTTTATTTGATATTAAATATCAAACGGGTCTAAGGTAAGTGTTTGAGTGTTGAAAGAAAGAATATAATTGTTCCTACCTAAATTAAAACTCGTTATTGTAGAGACAAAACCTCCGGCCGACACCGTACAACACGTTATCACTGACGTATACAACATATATATATTAACCACAGGTCGTATAACATAAATATTAATTAAACAGAACATCTATTTGCCAATCACCACATCATTAGAAGACCCCCACCACACACTTTTTAAAACTTTTCAAAACAACCATCACATTTGAAAAAAAAAATCAAATTCGTTATTGAAGTGATGAAATCTCCCGGCTGGCGCCATACACCATGTCATTACCGACGTCAACCCCAACCGATCACAACATGCATATATTAATCACAGATCATAACATAAATATTAATTAAACACAAATTGACTTGCCGATCACCACGACATTTGAAAATCACCACGCAATTTTTAAAACTTTTTAAAACCACCATAACATTTTGAAATTTTTTGAAATCCGTAATTGGAGGGACGAAACCTACCTGTCAGCGTCGTATACCACGTCAACACCAAACTAATCACAACACCAATCGATGACAACATGCATATATTAATCAAAGATCACAACATGAATATTAATTAAACACAACATTCACTTGCCGATCACTACGACATTTGAAAACTACCACCACAAACATTTTAGGTCATTAACCCCTAATTGAATCCTAATTAATCTCTAATTGATTATAATTAGGTCATTAGCCCATAACTGAAGTAATTATAACGAATCGAACCTAGACCTAATTATAAATTAATCTCTAATTTAAACTCTAATTATATAATTACCCCATAAATTATATAATTCAATCACAAATTGCTAATTAAATCCTAATTAGGTTATTAACCCCTAATTGAAGTTAATTATACCTAATCGAATCCCAAACGACCTCCGAACCCTAACTAAAACCTAAATAAACTCTAATTCTAAATTAACCCCTAAAATAAACTCTAATTATATAATTACCCCATAAGTTACATAATTCAAACTCAAATTATTAATTAAATCCTAATTAACCCCTAACTGATTTCTAATTAGGTCATTAACCCCCAAACTCTAACTAAATCCTAATTAAATTCTAATTATAAATTAACCCAAAATTAAACTCTAATTATATAATTACCCCATAAATTACATAATTCAACCCTAAATTATTAATTAAATCCTAATTTACCCTTAATTGAACCCTAATTATGTCATTGATCCCAAACTCTAACTAAACTCTAATTAAACTTTAATTATAAATTCAAACTCTAATTATAATTACTAATTATTCAACCCTAAATTATTAATTAAATCCTAATTGACCAATAATTAAGTTAAAATAATTTATTAAATCAAACAAAATAAAAATAAAATAAATTAAAAAAAAGCATACTTGAAGGTTGAAGACGGCAACGACTGGAGATGAAGCAAAAGGCGGTGGCTGCCGGCAGGTGGCAGAGATACAAGTGGACGGGCTCGGTGGTTGGCGGCGGTCGGATGCGGCCGATTTTTTTATATTATATATATATATATATTTTACGTACGGAATTTGTTCTTTTTTTTTCTTGCTTTGTAAGAAAAAAAATAGAAAAATTAATAAAAAATAGAAATGAATCCCATCATTTCATGAACGGGGCGGGGAGGGGTGCGCCCCAGTGTCATGGAACCACGGGCATCGAGCGTCGATCGTTCCGCACGCGTTTTCTAATTTTTTTCGATTTTAGATGAATAATGGAAGAAAACCCAGAAAAATAGAAAAAATAGTAAAAAATAGATACAAAACCCGAGAAATTACGATCGGGGTGAGGAGGGGTGCGCCTCGGCGACTTGGAAATAAATCTATTTTTTTTCCAATTTTTCCTAGTTTTTTCTATTTTTAGGATTTTTTTTATTTTTTTGAAATTTTCGAGGGAATCAAAAATTCCTCGAAATTTCGAGGGAATATTCTAATCCCTCGGTTTTCCAAGGGATTATTTCCCTCGGGATGTTTTAATTAAAAAAAGGAATAAACCGAGGGAGTTTAATTCCCTCGGTTTTCCGAGGGACGGCATTCCCTCGGAAACTTTGACCTAATTAAACCAGCGGGGATGCCCGCTGGTGTCCACTTGCGCAGCCGTGAAAAAGAACAGAAAAAACAGAGAAGGAGAAAGAAGAGAAAAAAAAAGAAAGAAAAAGGAAGCTCACCGCCCGTCGCCCTGCCGCTGCCGCTCGTAGCCCATCGCCGCTCGCAGCCGTCGCCGTTCGCCCTTCGGTCTCGCCGCCCGCAGCCCGCAGGAGGTCGCCGCTCACCGCCCGTCGCAGCAGGCAGCCGTTCGCCGCCCATCGCCGACCGTCGCCCGTCGCAGCCCGCAGCCTGTCGCCAGTCTCGCCGCCCCGCAGCCACCGGAGGTCGCCGCTCACCGCCCGTCGCAGCAGCAGCCGCTCGCCGTCCATCGCCGAACGCCGCCCGCCGCAGCCCGCAGCCTATCGCCAGTCTCGCCGCCTGCAGCCCGCCGGAGGTCGCCGCTCGCCGTCCGTCGCAGCAGCAACCGCTCGCCGTCCATCGCCGCCCGCCGCAGCCCGTCGCCAATGTAAGTTTTTTTAGTTTGTTTTTTGGTTTTTTATTTTTTATATTATTTATATATTAGTTTCGTTATTGATTTGTAATTATAGATCAATTTAGGGTTTTAATTTAGGTTTTATGGTTAATTTTAGAATTATGGTTCAATTTAGGGTTAATTTTAGAAATAACTTTAGGGTTAATTTATAATTAGGGTTAGTTTTAGGATTTAGTTTTTAATTAGGGTCAATTTAGTAATAATTATATAATTAGGGTTCGATTTAGTAATAATTACATAATTAGGGTTCAATTTAGGAATAATCAATTAATTAGGGGCCAATTTATTTATAATTGCCTAATTAGAGTCTAATTTAGGAATAATCAATTAATTAGGGGCCAATTTAGTAATAATTATCCATTTAGGGGCCAAATTAAGAATAATCAATTAATTATGGGCTAATTTAATAATAATTATACAATTAGGGGCCAATTTAGGAATAATTAAGCTTGTGTAGATTGTAGAGTACACTTGTCTATACAGAGCGCACACAGCACCCGTACATAGATTGTCCTCCTCAAACTCCCCTCCCCATGTCGGCTCCAAACATACTTAATTCAGACAACGTATTTGGAGCAGACATGGTGAGGGTGGTCGAGAAAAGCGATGACCTGTATTCGAGTGCTGTGTGGCTCTGTATATGTGTCTACTTCAAAATCTACCTACCTAGAAGCAATCTTGTATTAGGATTTATCATTAGATTATTAGGGTTTGCTTTCAAATTTAGGGTTTATTCACCCATTATATTGTATGTATATTGTTCATGCATGGGAGGCCGTGGTGATCTGTCGGGATTTAAAATTTTTTTGTATATATATTGTTCATGCATGGGAGGCCGTGGTGATCGGCCGGGGTTTAATTTTGTTTATATATAATATTATCATTGGTGTTGTTGGTTGTATACCGTCGGATGCTGACGTGGGTTACGGCGCCGGTCGGGAGGTTTTGTCCCTCAAATAGCGGGTTTTCAAATCTTATTTTTAAAAACGTGATAGGGTGTCACGAGATTTTATTTAAGTTTTCAAAATATTTTTAGAAAAATGTGACGGTGGTAATTGCTTATTTGGAACCTTGGCGAAGTGACGCGATGCATATAAATCACTTGTTTTAGAATTAATATCATATAGAAAAATTTGAAACGAAGTTTCGAATTATTCCAATATTCCTTAGACCCGTTTGAGATTTAGTATCAAATGTAGAGTTTGATACTAAATTACGAATTGTCCCATTTTGAACAGTTTGAGAATGTGACTTGTAATATGGTTATCTTATGTGTATAGTTTTTTTTTCTTTAGTTTAGAAATTTCGGTTTCTTCATCTCTCTAATTGTTCTCGGGTGCACTAAAATATACGTGCACTACGAGAACTGGGGGGAGATGCTGCCGAAATTTTGAATCTAAGAAAAATACATATGTTAAGATAATACATACTACTAAAATGTCACGTTCTTGAATGGGATAGAAGCCTTACCAATTATAACTCGAATTCCCCATTCTTCTCGTAATGCTGCCGAAATATATGTAATTTATTCTTATTGTAAAACACATTTTTTTTATAACTACTTTTTTAATTTGAATTTATTAATTCGTTTGTTGTCTAACATATACTGGAATTATGTAAAATGCTCGTATTATTATCTAATAATCTTATCAGATGCCGTTGCGTCAAGGATCCGGTAGCGTAGGTCGATCAGATATGGGATCGGCTAATCGTTTAGCTGATTTCGACACCGACTACATGGGTCTCGGTAGTGATCATCCGGCGACGCAGACGCCGACGTCGCGTACACCATCACAGACCCCGTCCGACACGGGTACATCACGGACCCGACGGCAGTTGGTCGCACCGCAGAGTGGTATGGTTCAGGTTTATATTGCAGGGGCGAAGTAAGTAAATCAATGATTTTTACGAGCAGTGCAGCAAGAACAGGAGGAGCGAGCCTGCTGGGCTGGGGACTGGGATGTCGAAGCACACGGGGGGTGCTAGATCTACTATATTCCATGCTTTGGATATAGTAAGTGATTTTAGAATATAATAATATAATATTTATTTGTTTAATTTTAATGTTAATTATTTGAGAATTCTATTTGAATACAGGAGCAGGAGACGGGTGCGCCGCCTACGTGCTCCGATCTTTTTAAACGTACGCACCAAAAGAAAGACGGCGCGTGGGTCGATAGGAGATCTACTAATATTAATGTGAGTCCCTTTCTTATTTTTAACTTATTCTTTGATTTTAACGTAAAATCTTAATAACGAGTTGTATTTCAGGAGGAGTACGAGCGACATCTGACCCAGGAACAGGAACGTGCGTCTTCCCATGAGGAGAGTAACGAGGTTGACCAGGACCAGGTTTTCCTCGGCGTCACCGGGTTGAGCAAGGGATGACTTTACGGCACCGCGCGTATGGGAAGATGGTGGCTGCTACGAAGGGTTTATTGAAGGGCGGCTCTTCCACCTCCTCCCAGGCTGATAGGAGCCACATGAGAGAGCTCGATGAGCAGGTCGAGGCTCAGAGGGCGCAGCTCGAGGCGTTGCAGCAGCAGGCAGACGAGGAGAGGCAACAACGTGCGGAGGAGGCAGCCGAGGAAAGGCGACAACGTGCGGAGGAGCGCCGGCAGCAGAAGGAATTTTAGGCGCGCATGACTGCCCAGATGGCACAGATGGCTGAGATGTATGCTCGTGTCCAGCAGCAGTTTCCCCCTCCCCATCAGCAGCAGCAGTACCCCCCTCCCCATCAGCAGTACCCCCCTCCTCATCCATAGATCATTTTTACGGTTCATATAAACTTTGTTACTGTGTCGATCGAACGCATGTAATTATTCTTAAATTTTCAAATATTTTTTATAATGATTGGTTTATTTATTTGTCTTTTCTTTAATTACTTTTTTCAAATTTTTGGGAATTCTAATAATTGAACAGGCATTAAAAATTAAAAATTAATAAAAAAAATTAAATCCGAGGGAAACATCCCTCGGAAACTTAAAATATAAAAAAAACAAAAAAAAACGAGGGGATATTCCCTCGGAAATAGAAAAATTCGAGGGCAACAAATCCCTCGGTTTTCCGAGGGAAAAGTTCCCTCGGAATTCCGAGGGATTGCACGGAGATGTTTCCGAGGGAACATATCCCTCGAAATTCCCTCGGTTTCATATTTCCGAGGGAAAATTTCCCTCGGAACAAAATTTCGAGGAGTGTTTTTCCGAGGAAAATTTTCCCTCGGTTTGTCCAAAACCGAGGGAAAAATCCCTCGAAAATTTCGATTTTTTTTGTAGTGTATCTTAAACAGCTAGAGAAATTCTAGTTATTGTAGTATTCCAGCAGAATACTAGAATACTAAAACAGTCCTAACTATAAAGTATTCGAGTATGCTTATATGTTTATAACTCAAACTTGAAGTATTTTTTACGAAGAAACCTATCGACTACATGTATTAAACATAAGTCGATTTAGGGCAGACCGATTTATTCATGGGCCGCGTGCAAGGGCTCGATTTTCAGCATACCGTCTTCCCTTGTATGATGAATCCTACACAGATTTTGTTTCCTTCTTTTGTCTTTCGGTGTTGAGATTGAATACTTAAGGACTTGTTGACTCTAATTCAACTCGTACTTTACATGTATGAAATTTCTCGAATTTTTGTCAAATCTCCTCAAATCTTTCATGTATCTTGATCTCCATAAAAATCGATCTTATCTTCTTCCTTTGTCAGGTGTGTGTAGCTCCATATGTCAAACAAAAATAAATACATAAATAGTTGTTGTTTAAACATAAAGTTAAAATATAATGTTACAAAAAATCAGAAAATATCGACGGGCCCACCCGTCGGTATTGTGTTTGCCCAACGGGTAGCTGACGGGTCTTACCTATTGGCATTTTCAACGTCGGTAACAAATCACCGACGAGCTACTCCCACCCGTCGGAATTTTACCAACACATTGATGATGGGTAAGGCCTGTCGGGATACCCCTAACCACAGATCGACCACCGTCGGCTTATTCAAACGGACAATCGATGGTAAAGGCACATCGAAAAATGTCGGCGGTTATCAGACGTTGCTGAATGCCAATGGGCAAGACCGAAGATAAATGTCGATGCCATCCACCCATTGACATTCCTAGAAATATGCCGATGGTTACATCCGTCGACATTCCTAAAAATTTGCTGACGGCCTTTCGCCCGTCGACATTTTCACATCATATTTATATTTATTTTTTTGTAGTATTGTTTCATTGTACCTGTTCAATTTATACCAAAGGTGTCAAAAATTCAAAATCAAACATGTAACAAAAAATACAAGCTCCTGCCAAAAACTTTAAATCAAATATGAAACGTAATAAAATCATGAAATGTATACATACGATTTACATCAAATATTAAACAAAAATATTCAGAACAAAACATTTCTTAATCTAACAATACTACACATCTGGAGGATCGGATGGAGGTTGATGAGGCTGAGGCGCTATTATTATCACTGCGGCGACCTCCTCCATCACCTGCTGACGGAGCATCGCCTGCATCTCTAGCCGTTCACGCGCATGCTACTCGCGGAGATCCTGGAGCTGCTCCTAAAATATATTGATTGATATATAACCTTAAGTAGTATCAATATGAATTTTATATATATATATATATATATATATATATATATGTGTGTGTGTGTGTGTGTGTGTGTGTGTGTGTGTGTGTGTGTGTGTGTCGTCAGGTCTTTGGTTCATAGTCAAGAAACTCTCGTACACAATGGGTTCCCTACTCTTTTCCTCACACTGCATTCAATATTTAAATTATATTTTAATTTAAAATTAATTAATTACTTACAAGACAAATTTATAAACAAAAAATTATATTTACTTACGAGAAGATGTGCATGGCCAATCGCAGATCGAGACCCACCTCTATGCTTCGATATCCCAATACCAAGGCCACCGGTCTCGCTCATCCTATTCTTGCTCGCGTGCTCGACTTGCTTCTTATTCTCTGACTTATTACATTATACTTGCCACCTTCTCCAGATGTCCTCACCCACGCACTTGGGCACCCTCTCTGTGCTCTTCACTTTTACTTCCACTCATTGAGGCGGCTGCGCCACGAGTGAGCCATTGTGGGACAAAAGTAAACCTTGAAAGACTGCTTTGAATATAAACTCAAGTCTTGATAATAATATTTCTAAAAATATTTTATAATACAAAACTATTATATATATAATACAACTAAAAATATATAATTGTATTGCAAATAAAAATATTAGTTAATTATCAAGAACTCGGACCACTACAACTCTTGATGAGACTGAGAAATATTCTCATATTACCACCCATCACGTATACACGAGCCTCGTAGATCACTCGAAGAATTATTGGTAAATTTGTCGGGTAACTGCGCAACCTAATAAGATTTATGGTTAAACCATCGACATGTAATTGGAAATTAACATCCTCCAATTGTATTGAATTGTGCATTTCTAAAACATACTTCTTAAAGGATTGATTGGGCAACATGGGCTCAATAATATCTAATATTAATCTATCTTTAATTTTTCATGTTGCTAACTAATTTAACTTGTCTCATTTCAAACTCGGATACGAATATTAGTAAACTTGAACAGCTTGGGCAACAAGTACAAATGACTCATATCGGTTGAATCTACACTAATAATTGACATCACAAGCTTATACTGAGGATGAATCATTATGCATGTGGGATTTGGACCAAACCACTCACAATTAAAACTGTGTGTGATCTTGTTAGGCAACCCTGTATAGTCGAGTCTAACAACTTCTACAAGACGAGCATAGTAATCATACTTATCATCCTCATAGTTTGTTCCTTTTATACAAACACCAATGCTCGAAGTTGATCTATTTGATCTGTATATAGTTATGAAACTTGTATCCATTTATCTTACAACCATGATATGTACTCACACATCGTGATGGACCTACTACTATACTCTTAATGTACTTATCGGTGACATTGTTCAAGTGATCTTGTGCCTATAACTACGTAACATAAAAAGAATTATATTAAAATCTCGATTCAAAATGCATCTGTATGAAAACTGTTTATAATCATTTAAGTGGAGCTCACATATTTTTTGAACCAATGGGAAAATTCATTTTCTAAGTTTTTGTTGAGCCCAACATTCGTATTATTTGATTGACATCGTTTTACGGCCTCCGTGAAAACACTCATATGGATGAATATGAAAATTATCTTAATTTATTATATAATCAAATTTTCATTAACCAAAATTTTAAAATATTATTTCGCACCTGATAAAATCTTGAACTTCTTCACAGTTCAGCAAAACGTAATTTCCCACCGCACCGAATTCTTATTTGTTCAAGAATTTTTTCCCCGATGCTGCTTCACTATATCTTCTGAACACTGAAGGAACATCATCATCATCGTCTTAACCATTTTGACCATCATCATTACAAGATAAATTTTTCTTTCGTGGAGACATGATCTTCAAAATAGTATGAAGATAAAGTTGATGCCTCTTCAATAAAATATGCTTTTGCTATCGAGCCTTCGATACTTGCCTTATTCCTCACATTATCTTTCAGTTTGTAGATAAATCTCTCGAATGGACACATCCACATATATTGCGCTGGACCAGTAATTCTCACCTCATATGGTGAGTGAACTGGAAAATGCTTAATGGAGTTAAAAATACTAGGTAAAATATCTTTTCAAGTTGACACAAAATTAGAGAAATATCAAGCCTCAAAAGAATCATATCATCAGTCATAATAACTCTACAACTGAAGTTCTTGAAGAACAAACTCTTTCCACACTGGATGGCGAAGAATTTCTCGAAAGGCAATTGGTATTAACCTTTGCATAAACACATGGCAGTCGTGACTCTTCATCCCGAACAATCTCAATCCCTTCATATAAATGCAACGCCCCAAATTTGATGTGTATCCATCTAGAAATTGAAGAGCTTTCATCCATTCACACAAGACAACTTTTGATATCTTATCTAATTTGTAATAAGCTTTAAGATACTTTTCTACTGCATCTTGTTGTAAACAAGGATGAAAACAATATTCGTTCGGTTCATCCCTTGATTTGGGAGTGTCTTCTATCTTCCTCTTGACATTCATAACCATTTTGAAAATGTTATCAAACACATTTTTCTCGACATGCATAACATCTATACTTTGCCGAATCAAATTTGTGCTCTAGTGTGGAAAATTCCAAATTATGCTTCTTTTTGTCCAATCACTTCATTTGTCTATATGTCCATCGACGTGCGCTACATCCAGATCAGTAAATTTAAGATGCCCCAAGCTTTCTATCTCTACTAAATCTTCGTTCCTGATCGAAAGCGCGACAGCGGAGTATCCATCTTTCTATTTTTTCAAAAAAATTCATTTGTATTTTCGAAAAGGATGATCACAATCAAGAAACATATGATGATTATCAACCAAGATTGCTTCCCATTTCACTTGAGAGTGGATGCATTTGAATATTCTATGCAATATAGACAAGTCATTTTCCCAGTCGTGCTCCAACCAGACAACATAGAGTAGGCTGAAAAATCATTAATTGTCCACATAAGAGCTGACCGCAACTGAAAATTATATATTTGAGAGATATCATATGAGGTTGAACTGACCGTCCATAGCTGATTCAACTCGACGATTAGAGGCTGTAGAAAAGTATCCAGCTTATCCTTATGATTTTTGGGGTTAGGAACAAGAACACTTAGAAATATATATTGCTCTTTCATACACATCCATAGAGGCAAGTCTTATGGTGTAACTATCACCGACCACGAGAAATATTGTGCCCCGAAGCTTCCAAAGGTTGAAAACCATCTGTGCAAATGCCTAATCTTACATTTCAACTTTTGGCGACTAACTCTGGATTAATTTGATTGAAATATTTTCAGGCCTCTGAATCTGAAAGATGACGCATTACACCATCGTCAACAACGTATTCTGTATGCCACATCATGTCCTTTGCAGTATGTAGATGTGTACAATCTTTGTAAATGGGCGGTTAATGGAAAATAATATATCTTCTTGTATGCAACACTGACCTTATGTTGTTTTGCCTCTTTTTTGTGTGTGTTTAGCGTATTTAAATCGAGGACGATTACAAAACTTGCAACTAGTCAAATCAGAATCGTCTCTACAATGGATCATATAATTGTTCAGGCAACAATCTTTCTTCTTGATTGATAAGCCCACGCCCCTTATTAACTTCTTGCTATTGTTGAATTCATATGGTACATGATTATCTTTTGGTACGACAACTTTGATTAAATCAAGTACTTAATCATAACACTTTTGGGATATGCAATTTTCTTACTCATGTTCATTAGACGGGCAACTAGAGGCAGCTAAGAATGTTTCTCAAAACCGGAATACAAAGATTGGTTTTTAGTTCTCAACATATATTAGAACTTATGGGCCTTGGGATTCGGTGGTTTCTCTACATCAGCAACCACATCAAAGTTGGGTCCAAATGCATCGTGAACCATATTGATGTAGGTATTTGAGGATTTTTCAGGAGCGCCGTAAGAGGATTTTTTAACCATATAATCGATCCATTGGTTAAAATTCGTTATTGGAGGTACGAAACCTCCCGGCTGGCGCCACACACCACGTCATCACCAACGTATATGCCAACCAATCACAACACACACACACACACACATATATATATATATATATATATATATATATATATATATTAAGGGCAAGTTGGGTCCGGTACTCGCGAGACGGAGATGATACCCATACCACCCCACTTCGGGTCACAGGGCGGGGCAAGATTGTCCTCCCTCCTTGATGATGTAAATTTTTTTAGTTAATTTTCAAAAATATTTTACTTTAGAGTGAAATTTCTTACTTTATATGCGAAAAGGATAGAAAACTTTCTAATTTTATGTCACGAAAGTATAAAGAAAATTATAACTTTATGTTTGAGAAATTTTGAGATCAAAAAAAAAAACAAAACTCTCCGAATTTTTTTCCGACAAGCGGTCGCCCGAAAAATCGGCGACGGCAGCGTGGCTTGCAGGTGGTGGTTATTATTTTTATAATATTATTTATATTAGTATTATAATTTTAATAGGTGTAACTTTATAATTTATATATGGAGGATGGAACTATTTGACAATTTATATAATTATTTAGAGTATTTGTCAAAAATCTTTTTTTCAATAATTTTTAAAGTTGGCAATTGTCCCAAAACAACCCTATTTGCATCTTTTTTCATATCTAGATTGTTAGTTTGACAAGAATTTTATTATTAGATAGGTTAAATCTCCATAATATAAGAGGAAAGATACCATATTTCCTACTTATACTGTAAGGTAAATCATGTTTATTAAAATAAGACAAGGCGGTCGAGTTAACCATAATGCTTAATACCATGGACGAACTCGAATCGTGCATAAACTGTGCAGAGATTATTGATTACATGTTATTATTTTTTTAATTAATTATTAACTATCAACTAATCAAATCAACTCAATCACTTAGACCATTATTCTTAATAATTTGTTAAGTTTATTATTTGTTGAATGTAAAATATGCAATATAACTTGATACAAACTAAAACAATAACTATAGGAAATCACTCATCATCCGTTGTAAAAGTGAGTTTGGAAAATTGTCCTCTGTTTTTACCATATTTGTCACACTCAAAATTAATTACATCGCTACTCATTGCACACTCATAACATTAAACTCTACACGCACACCTGGTGAAAACATGAGCAAGTGTTGAAATTTGACAATTACCCTACATGCTACTCCGCATTAGCCAGAGAGTATTTCTACTTTTGCCTCATTCTTTCTGGTTTACCAACCACTGCATTTCGCAGGTGTTGTCATGTTACACGGAAATTTGTGGTGAGATGAGATGAGATGAGATGATACAAACATTAACATATTTGACTATCACTCTAATCATTTTATTATTACTTTTTTTTTTGTTGTCATACAATTTATTGAAATTTCAGATAAAACACGATCCAAAGTAGGATATATATTTTGTGTGGGCCCCAACTACATAAATAATTAAAGAAAAAAATCAAAGGGCAACCTAGCTACGAGGAGGGGAGCTACCTAATGTTGATTAATTTGTATCACCATGTGTGTGTCTAATTATTATTACATTACATAAAATAAAAGTCTTGATTTTCTATGATTAAGCGGAAACAAATGGACATATGTTATCTAACTTTCTCGTGATGCATAATTGGTTAATATTTATAAAACTTTGTTTCTTAAAAAAATCGTAGGTTGTTTCCTTGTCACACATTAAATAAAATTAGTAGGAAATGGTAATAAAGGGTGGGTGGAGCGAGGGGAGGCCAGGGTGGCAGATGGACAGTGCAGGTAAGCATCAGATAAAGCATCTAATGCACTATAAGACAGCTCATCCCAACTCAACCCCACACTTTCTTCTAATTTATATTATTATTATTATTATGAGTGTTGTTTTTTCTTCTCTTGTTTTTCTAACTAGTTTTGCAAGTATGCGCACTTTCCCATTTTCATTGATTGGGTGCGAAATTGGCTAAATGACCAAATTGCAGTTTCAGAAATTTTCTATGTTTAGAGTCAAATTGAATTGATGCACAGAGCAAAACATTTTTTTCACTACATTGCCCTAAAGGCTAAAATTTTATTGCTCAATTTTAAAATCAACGTTTAAACATTGATTTTACTCTTTTAATTATTATGGCTGGAGTAGAGAGGGGAGGGTAAAATTAATTTTGTCAAATATTTCGAGTAATTATAATTTGTCAAATAATTAAAACTTAAATATACGATTACAAGGTTACGCATATTAAAATAATAATATTAATATAAATAATATAATAATAATATCAATAAAGTAAGAGATTTTCATAATAAAGTACGTAATTTTCTTAATTCTTGGACATAAAGTAAGAAATTTTCTTGGTTTTATAACATAAAGTAAGAGATTTCACTATAAAAAGATTTTATTATTTTTTGCACATAAAGTAAGAATTCTTCTTACTTTTTAAGACATCAAAGTAAGAAATTTCAATATAAAAAGTTTTATTTATTTATTATTATTACTTTTTTGAATATAAAGTAAGTTATAAAAAAAATTGGATAATTTTAAGATATTTTCTTACTTTTCCATATATGAAGTGAGAAATTTTCTTAACTTTTCATAAATAAAGTAAGAATTTTAACTATAAAGTAAGAAATTATCTACTGTTGTATTAAGTGAGAACTACATAACAATAATTTGCACATCAAGCAAATTATTTTTGTCATCAAGTGGAAAACTTCTTAAAAATTATTTGTAATAGGAAAACTTTCGCCGAAATATATAGTGACCGGAAAAAGTTTTGGTTGTTGCGGCAGGAGGGTGACCGATCCCTAATTTACTAAGGATTGGTCGAGTAATAAAAACTTATTCGTTAATATATTCTATTACACGGCGAGCAAGGCCGATTTCCACATGAACCAAATCTCAAAAAATTGTCAAGTGATGTTATTCATTAATTAATTTTATTTAGACGAATAAAAGGAGATGTTGGTTTTTGTCGTTTACAAACGACAAGTATAAAATAAACTAATTAATCAATAACAAAAATAAGAAAAAGAGGTTTTAAATGAGACGGAGGTATTACGGGGTTTGAGATTTTAATGAACTTTAAATGTTTAACATGTTTAAATCATTCGAATATTGTTGTAATTTACTTCTAAGTCAATCACAAAAGTAGTTTAAAACTTTTCTCGAAGTGCTTAAACTGTGGGTTCTAATGTGAGATGCATTGTCGAGATCATGTTTATAACTGAAAAAGGCTTTGAAGATTTGTACGACTTTACAACTATGAAAGGTTTTAAATATTTGTACGATTTCACTATTAATCTCAAACCTTCCGGTTTTATTGATTAAAGTATCTCGTGTTTGAAAGCCTAATTTTCATTTATGCAACGATGAACTGAAAACACAACAATAGTAAAGGGGTCATACTCGAATGTAAAACTTTCTCAATCAAGTAAGTAGTATTTGAATCAATCCAATATAAGTTAATTATAAATATAGTTTAACCCTTCACTCAAAGTGATTAAACCGTGAGTTCTAAATGCGAGGCACGTTGTCAATCACAATTAGAACTTCAAGAAGTTTAACAGATTTGAATATATCAATTCTAATCTCAAATTCATAGTTCTTATTGATTAGAACGTTTTGAATTCGTAGTTCTATTTACAATACTCATCTCTCGATTTATGAATTGTTAGAACTAATAAGTATAAAATGTTTATCAAACAATTATACATATATCTATATCATGAATCAAAAATATTGAAAGGACTTGCTTAATAGAAAAGTTCAAAACATCATTCATATTCAAAGATGGTGAAGATGTATGTGGATTGGTTCTTCACCCTTCTTTTATAATCCAAAATGAAATCTCAACCTTTAAACCGATACTGTAACATTTTGTAACGTTTATCGATCTGGCTATCGACAACTAATTAGGTTGATAATGGTCTTCTTGAAAATGGCTTACATTAACGACTCTGTTATCGACCGCTACTGGGGCCGCTAAGGGTCTTCTTGAAAATGACCTAAATTATTGACCACTAATGGAGTCGATAATGGTCTTCTGGGCTCCGTGGTTCTATTGGCTCATGTGCTTGCTTCAATCTTGGCCCAATGGACTGTTCTATTCACTTTCTTCAATTCATTTTTATATCTTTAAACTCAATCCAGTCAAAATGACTCCAACACCCTATACAAACAACATAAAATATCAAAACACTTAATAACGTCTAAACAATAGAAATTAAAGTTAAAGGAAGAAACCTAACTTAATAAATCTCAATATGTATGTTAAATACGAGTTATCACAGGGGCAAGTGGCAGCCACCTTGCTGCACAATATATTAATATTATTATTTATTATTTATTCATTTTTTTTTCAAATTAAGAGTGTTGTGCTAGCTATTTCATTTCATAATATTAGAATATTTAAAAAATTGAGGGACTATTTGACTCAAAATTTGATGTAGAACTTATTGACGAATGGATCTCTATTTGAAAAATTATTTGACAACTTTTTCTTAATATTATAATATATTTATATTACATTTACAATTATATACACGCACCTCAATATTAAAAATTGTAAGAAATAAAGTTTGGAATCGATAGAAAATTCACGACGAATACTGACGGGCAATGCCGACGGCCAAGGGACCATTGGCATATATCAATGACTTTCCAATGATACTGTCAATGCTGATGGGTCATCGAAAGGTTCAGGCCATCGGTGAATTACCCATCGGCATTGTCTAGCATTATTTGACGACAAGGATGCTATTGGGTAACCGACGACCACTATGCCAATGAGTATCGCCCGTTATCAAAGTTATTATATGCTGATGGGTCCTCGACGACCACACTTGCTGATGGCCTATGTCTGTTAGTATAATAATAATAATATTATGCCGATGACCCTAATAGCTGTCGGCAAAAATTATAATTTATAATTCTGCACCCAACACTAGTCTCGTCTTTTCATCTCATCCAAACAAACAAAGAAGAAACGACGGGAGCCACCACTACTATCGTGCGATCCACCACCAACACCGTGCAATCCATCACCATCACGAGCTCCGATAGCGCGAGCCACCACCACCGCAACGTCCGCCACCAGCGGACGCCACCACCATGTCAGGTCACCGAAGTAGGTATGTTTTTTTTTTATTTTTTATTTATTGTTATTTTGTTTAATTATTTCAAATTTTGAATTAGGGATTTGTTGTTTAATTATTTTGCTTAATTAGTAATTAAATCAAAATTTTAGGTTCAATTTTAATTGTTTAGGATTTTAAATGAGGGTTTAGATAATTGGATTTTCAATATTAATTTATGGGTTAATTAGAACTTTTGAAAAACTTAGGGTTCATTTATGGTTTAATTAAACAATAATATAAAAAAAATTAGGGTCAGTTTGAGGCTTATTTTAGCAATTATTTCAAAATTTTGGGTTAGATGGTAATTATTTAGATAATTGAATTTGATTTCCAGAACCCGGGTTAATTTGGGGTTTTTAGCAATTATTTTTAGAATTTAGAATTTTATTGTAACTATTTAGATAATTGAAGTTCATTTCAAAAATTAGGGTTACTTTAGGGTTTATTAGCAATTACTTCGAAATTTATGGTTCAATTGTAATTATTTAGATAATTAAAAATTTTATAATATGTGTGGTGGAAGGTTTGAAATGCAGTGGTGATCGATATATGAATGTTTTGTTTAATATATATGTTATGATTTGTGAATAATATATACATGTTGTAATTGGTTGTGTTGTGATTGGTCGGTATATGCGTCGGTGATGACGTGGTGTACTGCGCCGATCGTGAGTTTCATTCCTTAAATAATGGATTTTAGTTTTTTTTAACGTGATAGTGGTTATAAATAATTTTAAACTGTGCGTGGTGGGGGTTTGGAATGACGTGGTGATCAGAACGTGAATGTTATGTTTAATATATATGTTTTTATTTGTGAATAATATATATATATATATATATATATATATATATATATATATATATACTGTCTCTTATACACATCTAGATGTGTATAAGAGACAGATATATATATGATTAATTAATTCTTTTATATTTAGTATTATATTTAACACGTACACATTGATAATGATATTTTGTTTTGAATAATATATATTAATAATACAAAATAAACGATAAAAAAAATTTATAATTAAGCTTATAAAAGTATAATAACTTTTTTTTAAACTATTGTGTTTAATAGTTAATATTATATTTAATTTTATAGTAATGTTTTGATCATTATATATTAAAATAGTTTTAAATTTAATAATAAAATTATAATTAATTATAACAGGGCGATCGACCTAACCCGCGACCCGACTAACCTTACCTGTGGGGTGGTAGGTCGAGTTCGGGTCCTCTAGTACGGGGCTCGGCTCGGCTCGGCCTATTGCCATCCCTACCATCAAGTAAGAAATTTAATATTATCGTATTAAGTAAGAAATACATAACAATAATTTGTTATCAAATAAAGAAATTTGGGAAAAGAATATAAATTATTTTAATAAATAAAAAATACATAATAACATTTACATATTAAGTAAGATGTTTTTTGTTTAAGAAAGTTGGAAGCGATGACAACAAGGTTAGCCACCCTACTTCCAATATTTTATTATTTTTATTATCCTTTATTCATGATTTACTCCCTACGTTCCAAAAAGATAGTCCATTATTCTATTTTTGTTTGTCCCACAAAGATAATCCAGTTAGCATATTTAACATATCATTAATTTTTCATTTCCACACATACCCCTAATTAATATTCTTGAAATACTAGTTTTCTAACTCGTAAATTGAAAATTGATGATTACAATGCAAAATCTTACTATTCCAATAACAAATATACTAATTCCAACATTGATTTTTATGACTATTAATTGAAATTTATAAATTCAAGAAGGGCATAATTGTAAAATACTAATTAAATTAATGACTTAACTATATAAACTACCAATTTCTTAATTTGTGTGAAATTAATGCGTAAGATCATCAAATTGGGATGGAGGGAGTATTATTTTTCCTTATAGAAATGATAATAATAAGTGAGGAATTGAAGATATAATATGAAGGTTTGCAGCCCCACCCCTGTGTGTAACAAAGACAAGAGTCAATCAAATAAAATCAAAGGAAAAACTACCCCACATACAAAGTCACAAACTCTTAGTTTAGGTCCCCATTTTCCTGCAAGATTTTGAAGGCCACTCTCTCTCTCTCTCTCCAACAACAAGAAACAACTAAGGTCAAGAATGAGAGAGGAAAAATGGGTTTAATCATCAGACAAGGAAAAAGAAACCAAAGAAAATATCAACAAAGCTGAACCCACCAGGAAAATTCTTTCAATACCCCACCCCCACCCCACCCACCCCTACCCCCACCCCACCACCCCACACATCACATGGAGCTCACTGATTCTAAAACCAATAAACAACAATCCAACTCCTCCACCACCACCACCTCCTCCTCCACCTCCTCCGCGCAACCCTATCTCCTCCACCGCCTCCATGGCAGATCGCCGCCCTTCATCTCCAACCTCCACACACCGCCGCATCTTGGCGGCGGCGGACCCAGTGGCTCATCACCCCGCCCTCCACCGGCAACCGCCGCCACCTCCGCCGCCGCACCCACACCGCCGCGGCTCGTGGACGCCTCCCTGGCCATCTCCACCAGATCAGAAACCCTAATTAGTGAACAAGCCGCCGTACAGCAGCAGCAAATACAACCAGCACAGCCATCAGCCGCCGCCGAACAGCAGCTGGTCGCCCAGCCGGCGCCGAAGAGATCGACCAAAGACCGACACACCAAAGTCGACGGGCGGGGGCGGCGCATCCGGATGCCGGCGACTTGCGCGGCTAGGGTTTTTCAGCTGACACGGGAGCTGGGCCACAAGTCCGACGGCGAGACGATCGAGTGGCTGCTGCAGCAAGCCGAGCCGGCTATCATAGCCACCACCGGCACCGGCACGATCCCGGCCAATTTCTCGACGCTCAACATCTCTCTCAGGAGCAGCGGCTCCACGCTGTCGGCGCCGCCGTCGAAGTCGGCGCCGCATTCGTTCCACGGCGCGCTCGGCTTGGCTCAGCATCATCCTTATCCTAACTACGAGGAGAGTTTCTCACATATGCTAGGGTTTCACCAACACCACCTCCAGCAGCAGCAGCAGCAGCAGCAACCGCCGCCGCACCTTTTACAGGCGGCTCAAATCACGGAGACCTTAGCTGCCGGAGGCGGACAGGAGGCGACGGATAACTATCTAAGGAAGAGATATAGAGAGGACTTGTTTAAAGAAGAAAACCACCCTGAAAACTCTCAAGGCGAAGGCCCAAGCTCGCCGCCTTCAAACAAGCAATTCAAGACCCACCAGTCTCCGGGAAGCTTAATGAGACACCACTCCAATATGATGCCGCAACCCACCGCCATGTGGGCCATGGCCCCGGCGCCAAACAGCGGCGCCGTCACCGGCAGCACGTTCTGGATGCTCCCGGTCACCGCCGGAAACAGCGCGCAAGCGCCGGCGTCGTCCGGACACGCCGCGGTCCCATCGGAGACACCGCAGATGTGGCCGTTCGCCGCCACGCACGGCGGCGGGAACACGATGCAGGCGCCGGTGCATTTCATGCCGAGGTTTAACTATTCAGGGAATCTAGAATTTCAGGGCGGCGGCGGCGGCGGAGGGAGAGCTAGCCCATTGCAGCTGGGATCGATTTTGATGCATCAACAACAACAGCAGCAGCAGCAGCCATCTCAGCATCTCGGGTTGGGAGTCTCAGCCGAGTCGAATCTGGGAATGTTGGCGGCTCTTAATGCTTATTCCAGAAATAATGATAATAGTAATAATAATAATAATAATAATAATAATAATAACTTGAATATTAATTCCGATAATCTCGAGCAACAGCAACAGCAGCAGCAGCAGCCTCAAGCTACAGATAGTGAAGAAGAAGATGATGGCCAAAACAGTTCTCAGTAAATTCATCAAACAACTTAGGTACATTCATTTTTTAATTATTTTTATTTTATTTATTATAAAAAATCCGAATAATATTAAAATTATTTGCAAAATATTGGTGCAGGTTCAGATTTTAATGGAGTGAAACAGTTTTTCTGGAGGATATGATATGATGATGGGTTTCAAGAAAGAAGACGACAAAGGTATCGGCCAGTTCTCATTTTGGAATTTTCTATTTATTGTTGTGATTTATTATTATTATTATTATTTATTTTTATTTTGGTTATTTTGAGTGGAATCTTCTTGTACCTAGATTGGTGTGGGTGTGAAAAATTTGAATTTGTAATGTGTGATAGTTTGGTCCGAAGGGACATTAGGATTGAGTGAGACAGAGAGAGACTTTGTATAGGAGGAAATTATTTCAATTGGTGTTACTATTTATTACTATAATATTCAACTTCTTTTTTTATTTATTTATTTTAAACAAAACTAAAGATTATTGAGTAGATTAACGATTTGGTCATATACCGTGAGTGTTTATATCCGGCAAAGTTATGTTCTTCTTTTCTTGGATCCCTCATCGTAAGTGTAGAAATATTGAGAAAAATAAAGAAAAAGGAGAAGAGGATCCCAAGAGAAAGTTCACATCATATATTCTCAAATCATGATGTCTGCTTTGATTTTACTTTTCATAATTAATAAATAAATAAAGCTAAGATAATATGAAAATCATAGGTTATAGTCATTACTTTTGTAGTCGTATAAAACTCAATTTAATTCACTATCACACTCCTTGTTTGCAATTTGCTTAATTTGGGCGAGAATATTGGTGTATTGTCCAACAAATGCAACGTTGTTGCTTCAAATAAAAATTCATAAATAGTGAACTGAAATTAAATAGTAAGATTTTTAAATATTTCTATTGCATGTTTTCTGCTACCATTTGAATTTTTTAAATTTAGAGTATATATTGGACCACATTACAATATTTTGATTTCTTGACTTGTGAAATACTAAAATGTTAGAGCCTGATTGGTTTATTATAATACTAATCGGTACATATCCACTTCTCGTCCCAATATTGAATTAATTAACTTCAACTGCTCTTATTTGTCGGCATACTCTAATTAACCAAACCAACGCCTAACTACAATCTAAATTCTTGTCACATGCAATCCTCTAACTCATCAAATCCAAAATAGAAAATACAAATAGAAATTCATCAACCCTAAAAAATAGTAGTGGTTGTTTATTAAACTGTTAATAAAATTTAGGAATCCTTTTGGTGTTAAATTATTTAAACGAGCCGATTATTTAATTTGGTGATTAACTGGGAGTATAATGAATTAAAATTGCAAAAGAATAAGCTAATTTGAAGGATTGGATCACATTTTTTCTTTTTTTTTTTTCGTTAGAAAACTTAAATTGTCGCTGTTTGAGTTGTGGGAAAGAAGGTGGGTGGGGAAACATATGGGGCCAAAATGAATTTTCTACAAACATTTGTATTTTTTAGCAATTAATACTTCATGATAAAGAGTAGACACGTGTTGCCGCCCAAAGTCTTTTTACCTTTACCTCAATTTTTCACCCCCCACCAATGATCGTTGTACCAAACAATTGAATATGGCTTCTACTTTTACTCTCCAATTTACCTTCGTTTGCATGCACCTTTTTTAATTTTTTTCCTAAAGTACAAATCCCGGGCAAATTTAAATTTTAGATTTTTGTTCCTTGAGTTAAATACTCCTTTATTTAATATTTTTAAGAGAAAGTTGAAGTAACATTTGCCCATTCTTCCCAATTCCTTTATCTGGCTGGGTTAATTGGATTATTGTGAGTGAAAAATATCAGCACATGCACGTGTACGTATTCTAATAAAAACTATATTTTTAATATCTACCTAAAATTAGTTGGAGGATAATTAGATAGCTGGTGCATATATAATTTCAGGGATGAAAGAAGTGTTTAAAAATGGGGATGCTTGAAGAACATTTTAGGACAAATTTTATTAAAGTGGGAAATTTATTTATAGTTTTTGAATTTATAAAAAGAGAAAAAAAGATATATATTTATTTTCTTCTGACAATTTCTTACTATATAATATATGGGGATAGGCCAAGTTACTCTTTAGCCCTCGCAACAGTGCCAAAAATACCACGATGCGGAAAAGCAACCAACTACCTCATCGTCACCATTGATCGATTTACCTTATGAGGAGTTTAGATCACTCCACGTGTACACTAGTCCCATGATTTATGAAAGTCAACTCTCTAACTAGCATCTTTCATTCATATTGACGTAAGCATTTTTATATTATTTATTATAAGTTACTGTGAATGTTCAAACATTTTTAAGTGAGACTACATTTTTATAAGCTCAATGAAATGGCATTTTTAGGGTGTTATAATTATGTGGCAATGAGTGTTTTCCTTCTAGGGTGCTGAAAGATTGCTGATATATTGTCGCACCAAACTGACTGTAAATAGTACTCATATATTTTAATATTTGTTGTTGTATATATAAAGAACTAATAATAATATAAGAGATGCCAGAATATTTGGTTCAAGTACAGACAAAGATTGTTTCACTAAATAATTTACATTTTCCGGGTGTAAAACCTAAATTCGAGGCCAACTGGTTTATTTAAAATTTATTAAAATCAAATACATTTTATCGACTATTAATTTCGCGAATTATTTCTCTGGTAGAACTTTAAAAGTAGGATTGATCGATTGGCGGCGATAGTGATGAGGAAAAAAAATATATAAGTAAATAAATAAAGTGATCTCCAATGAGTAATTAGCACTAATCCGTAATTTTCGCAATGAAAAAATGGTGCTGGACTTTTGTGTTATTGTATTTTTATCTTGCAATTAAGAAATGATTTATTAAACCGATTTATTTGAAGGGTATAGAATTTTGACTTCCAAATTTGGACAAAAAGAGCAAAAAAATATTTGTGAAATTGTGTGGGGTCGGCGTAGTTGTACCTTGTGCTCAATTGACGGTCCTCAGTCTCCTGTACTTTTCATCGCTGCTTATATTAGTGACCAAAGTTGTCCTTTCGGAAAGAGAATAAAAAGACAAAATTAAAAAGGAAAGTCATCTTCCCACGCACCTCACCTATATATAAATTAATAAATTATTAAGAAGTGTTAATTTAAAACTTCATTACTAATCTTATTAAAATCGAATTGCAAAAAGGTCATTCTAAGGAGTTTGTTTGGGGTCAAATTTGAGACAAAGATAATAGTCAAGGGTTCAAATTGGAATTTAGGCATTGATAGTTAACATTAATCCCATAGAATCATTTTCTAGAATTTATAGGAAGAAATCCATTAAGAAAAGAGGATTCAAAATGAAAGGACGGAAAGACACTGAACAAAACTAGCGAATGATGTCGGAAAATATTGACGGTCAACAAACCGTTAGCATATACTGGTGGCCAATAAATCATTATAATATATCGACAGCATGCTGACGAGTTTACTATGCTAACGGATTGCTGGCGGGTGAGCCGTCAATAATAATTATTATTATTATTGCTGACGGCCAAGATCCGTCATCAATATTTAAAAAAAGTAATGCGGACGACATTTTGAGTCGTTCACAAAATCTCAAATTATATACCCCCTCTCCCCATTCTGTCTTTCTTACAAAGCAAGAAAAAAAAAGAACAAATTCCGTACGTAAAATATATATATATATATAATATAAAAAAATCGGCCGCATCCGACCGCCGCCAACCACCGAGCCCGTCCACTTGTATCTCTGCCACCTGCCGGCAGCCACCGCCTTTTGCTTCATCTCCAGTCGTTGCCGTCTTCAACCTTCAAGTATGCTTTTTTTAATTTATTTTATTTTTATTTTGTTTGATTTAATAAATTATTTTAACTTAATTATTGGTCAATTAGGATTTAATTAATAATTTAGGGTTGAATTAGTAATTATATAATTAGAGTTTAATTTATAATTAAAATTTAATTAGAGTTTAGTTAGAGTTATGAAGAAACCGAAATTTCTAAACTAAAAAAAAAAAACTATACACATAAGATAACCATATTACAAGTCACATTCTCAAACTGTTCAAAATGGGACAATTCGTAATTTAGTATCAAACTCTACATTTGATACTAAATCTCAAACGGGTCTAAGGAATATTGGAATAATTCGAAACTTCGTTTCAAATTTTTCTATATGATATTAATTCTAAAACAAGTGATTTATATGCATCGCGTCACTTCGCCAAGGTTCCAAATAAGCAATTACCACCGTCACATTTTTCTAAAAATATTTTGAAAACTTAAATAAAATCTCGTGACACCCTATCACGTTTTTAAAAATAAGATTTGAAAACCCGCTATTTGAGGGACAAAACCTCCCGACCGGCGCCGTAACCCACGTCAGCATCCGACGGTATACAACCAACAACACCAATGATAATATTATATATAAACAAAATTAAAACCCCGGCCGATCACCACGGCCTCCCATGCATGAACAATATATATACAAAAAAATTTTAAATCCCGACAGATCACCACGGCCTCCCATGCATGAACAATATACATACAATATAATGGGTGAATAAACCCTAAATTTGAAAGCAAACCCTAATAATCTAATGATAAATCCTAATACAAGATTGCTTCTAGGTAGGTAGATTTTGAAGTAGACACATATACAGAGCCACACAGCACTCGAATACAGGTCATCGCTTTTCTCGACCACCCTCACCATGTCTGCTCCAAATACGTTGTCTGAATTAAGTATGTTTGGAGCCGACATGGGGAGGGGAGTTTGAGGAGGACAATCTATGTACGGGTGCTGTGTGCGCTCTGTATAGACAAGTGTACTCTACAATCTACACAAGCTTAATTATTCCTAAATTGGCCCCTAATTGTATAATTATTATTAAATTAGCCCATAATTAATTGATTATTCTTAATTTGGCCCCTAAATGGATAATTATTACTAAATTGGCCCCTAATTAATTGATTATTCCTAAATTAGACTCTAATTAGGCAATTATAAATAAATTGGCCCCTAATTAATTGATTATTCCTAAATTGAACCCTAATTATGTAATTATTACTAAATCGAACCCTAATTATATAATTATTACTAAATTGACCCTAATTAAAACTAATCCTAAAACTAACCCTAATTATAAATTAACCCTAAAGTTATTTCTAAAATTAACCCTAAATTGAACCATAATTCTAAAATTAACCATAAAACCTAAATTAAAACCCTAAATTGATCTATAATTACAAATCAATAACGAAACTAATATATAAATAATATAAAAAATAAAAAAACCAAAAACAAACTAAAAAAACTTACATTGGCGACGGGCTGCGGCGGGCGGCGATGGACGGCGAGCGGTTGCTGCTGCGACGGACGGCGAGCGGCGACCTCCGGCGGGCTGCAGGCGGCGAGACTGGCGATAGGCTGCGGGCTGCGGCGGGCGGCGTTCGGCGATGGACGGCGAGCGGCTGCTGCTGCGACGGGCGGTGAGCGGCGACCTCCGGTGGCTGCGGGCGGCGAGACTGGCGACAGGCTGCGGGCTGCGACGGGCGACGGTCGGCGATGGGCGGCGAACGGCTGCTGCTGCGACGGGCGGTGAGCGGCGACCTCCTGCGGGCTGCGGGCGGCGAGACCGAAGGGCGAACGGCGACGGCTGCGAGCGGCGATGGGCTACGAGCGGCAGCGGCAGGGCGACGGGCGGTGAGCTTCCTTTTTCTTTCTTTTTTTTTTCTCTTCTTTCTCCTTCTCTGTTTTTTCTGTTCTTTTTCACGGCTGCGCAAGTGGACACCAGCGGGCATCCCCGCTGGTTTAATTAGGTCAAAGTTTCCGAGGGAATGCCGTCCCTCGGAAAACCGAGGGAATTAAACTCCCTCGGTTTATTCCTTTTTTTAATTAAAACATCCCGAGGGAAATAATCCCTTGGAAAAACCGAGGGATTAGAATATTCCCTCGAAATTTCGAGGAATTTTTTGATTCCCTCGAAAATTTCAAAAAATAAAAATAAAATCCTAGAAAATAGAAAAAACTAGGAAAAATTGGAAAAAAATAGAATTTATTCCCAAGTCGCCGAGGCGCACCCCTCCTCACCCCGATCGTAATTTCTCGGGTTTGTATCTATTTTTTTACTATTTTTTCTATTTTTCTGGGTTTTCTTCCATTATTCATCTAAAATCGAAAAAAATTAGAAAACGCGTGCGGAACGATCGACGCTCGATGCCCGTGGTTCCATGACACTGGGGCGCACCCCTCCCCGCCCCGTTCATGAAATGATGGGATTCATTTCTATTTTTTATTAATTTTTCTATTTTTTTGGGTTTTCTTTCCATTATTCATCTAAAATCGAAAAAAACAGAAAACGCGTGCGGAACGATCGACGCCCGACGCCCGTGGTTTCACGACGCCGGGACGCATCCCTCCTCTAATATGGAAAAATCACGACGCTACGTCGCTTCGCGTTTCCAACCGAAGGAGTTCATCGATCGATCGTATCTTGTTGTTGGTCGAATCCCAAGACACGTGTGGAAACGCACGTGATCGTTGGTATTTTTCGATCGAATTTGGGGTCAAAACCACCCCACGTGCCTAAGATGATAGGATCGGTTTCGTTTTTATGATTTTTCTATTTTTTTCGACTTTTAGATGAAAAAATGGAAAAAACCCAAAAAATAGTAAAAAAATAGAAACAAACCTAAAAAATTACGACGGGGCGGGGAGGGGTGCGCCTCGGCGTCCCGGAAATAAATCTTATTTTTTAATTATTTTTTTTCTATTTTCTCCGA
>BMAC01000697.1:168552-188789 GCA_014905375.1 Phtheirospermum japonicum | reverse complement strand
TGGGATCAATGACATAATTAGGGTTCAATTAAGGGTAAATTAGGATTTAATTAATAATTTAGGGTTGAATTATGTAATTTATGGGGTAATTATATAATTAGAGTTTAATTTTGGGTTAATTTATAATTAGAATTTAATTAGGATTTAGTTAGAGTTTGGGGGTTAATGACCTAATTAGAAATCAGTTAGGGGTTAATTAGGATTTAATTAATCTCTTCTTTCTCCTTCTCTGTTTTTTCTGTTCTTTTTCACGGCTGCGCAAGTGACACCAGCGGGCATCCCCGCTGGTTTAATTAGGTCAAAGTTTCCGAGGGAATGCCGTCCCTCGGAAAACCGAGGGAATTAAACTCCCTCGGTTTATTCCTTTTTTTAATTAAAACATCCCGAGGGAAATAATCCCTTGGAAAACCGAGGGATTAGAATATTCCCTCGAAATTTCGAGGAATTTTTGATTCCCTCGAAAATTTCAAAAAATAAAAATAAAATCCTAGAAAATAGAAAAAACTAGGAAAAATTGGAAAAAAATAGAATTTATTCCCAAGTCGCCGAGGCGCACCCCTCCTCACCCCGATCGTAATTTCTCGGGTTTTGTATCTATTTTTTTACTATTTTTTCTATTTTTCTGGGTTTTCTTCCATTATTCATCTAAAATCGAAAAAAATTAGAAAACGCGTGCGGAACGATCGACGCTCGATGCCCGTGGTTCCATGACACTGGGGCGCACCCCTCCCCGCCCCGTTCATGAAATGATGGGATTCATTTCTATTTTTTATTAATTTTTCTATTTTTTTGGGTTTTCTTTCCATTATTCATCTAAAATCGAAAAAAACAGAAAACGCGTGCGGAACGATCGACGCCCGACGCCCGTGGTTTCACGACGCCGGGACGCATCCCTCCTCTAATATGGAAAAATCACGACGCTACGTCGCTTCGCGTTTCCAACCGAAGGAGTTCATCGATCGATCGTATCTTGTTGTTGGTCGAATCCCAAGACACGTGTGGAAACGCACGTGATCGTTGGTATTTTTCGATCGAATTTGGGGTCAAAACCACCCCACGTGCCTAAGATGATAGGATCGGTTTCGTTTTTATGATTTTTCTATTTTTTTCGACTTTTAGATGAAAAAATGGAAAAAAACCCAAAAAATAGTAAAAAATAGAAACAAAACCTAAAAAATTACGACGGGGGCGGGGAGGGGTGCGCCTCGGCGTCCCGGAAATAAATCTTATTTTTTAATTATTTTTTTCTATTTTCTCCGATCTTTTTTTATTTTTTCGATTTTTTTTTAAAAATATTAACTAAATTTCCGAGGGAATTTCATTTCCCTCGCAATCATTCCGAGGGAATCTGAACTCCTTTGCAAATTTAATTAATTTTTTAAAAAACAAAAAAATAAAACCGAGGGAATGATATTTCCCTCGGTTTCAGACCGAGGGAATGGAAGATCCCTCGGTTTTCCAAGGGACGTCTTCCCTCGTAAACAATTCCGTCGGTCATCCTTCGGTTTGTCCTTCGAAAATTATGGCGGCATATTTTGGCGCTCGTATTTCCGAAGGAAATTTCGAGGGATCGAAATTTCCTCGGAAAAAACCGAGGGAATTAACTTTCTCTCGGTTTTCTCTCGAAAATTTTCGAGGGAAGTCAATTCCCTCGAAATGTCCCTCGGAAAATCGCTGTTTTTTGTAGTGATACTAGGTATTAATATCTTTTAACATTTGAAGGGAGTTCATAGGGCTGATTTAAATCCAAAAGGTTGGTTAAAAAATAATTATGAATAGTGTGTAATTACGTTGGTAAGGTAAGAGAGAGTCTATACATGTAAATCCAATTAATTCATAATGCAAATAATAAATGAATGAAATTTTTTTGAGAGTGTGATCTTTCTATTGCAAGTAATTTTTAAGTATATTAATGTTTGATTCTTAAATTATTTTATATTTCGCATAAAATATTTTTATAAGTATATATAACTCTGACAACTTAAGAAAAATAAAATATAATTATAACTTTTTTGATGATATCAACAAATCACATCAGATAAACTAAAATTAAAATATATACACAAGAAATATAAGGCGGCATCAAACTTTATTGGAGTTTAATTCTATCAATTTTTATTTTGAATATATTTCTTTATGACTACCCTCGGAAATAGTTAATATAACTATCTCATTCACTTATTGAAGAGTGACAACTAACAAAACTCTTATGCTTCGATGACATCCTAGTTAGGTTCTTAAATCCTTGGTCAAAACATCGAAGAAAAAATGAATGTTCACGTGGATCGGAATTATGTATTCCTTTACTTGCATCACAATCAATTCTGAATTGATGATTAACCTTATTAATGAATTTAGATGCATGATTGGTGAGCTTCTCTATCAAAAATAGAGCTAATTAATAACATGATAATATCTGTTGACTTGTGTTGAGCTAAAGCCAAAGATTTGTTGTTTCCTTGATGTTTAAGAGTTCAATTACTTTTTTTCTTCTATCACTTTTTGCTTATTCATTCTTTTTCTTCTTTTTTATAAATCATTACACTCGATTACTTTTCTCTTTCATTCTTCTTTGTATAGTTGATAACCATAGCAACCATTAATCGTTCTTCTTTGTATAATTTATTTGACCAGCATGATTTGCATTTTACTCGAGAGTTCATCCGGTACATATGCACGTGCAATTTATGCGGTGTAGGTAGTACAATTTTCTCCAATTTGCAAGTTAATGGGGAAGGGCAATGTCGTCCATTCACACCCTAAAATTCCCAAACTTTTGAGAAAGTATGAAGGTGGTCTAATCATGTCACCTTCTTTATAAAATTCAAACCAACAAAGAATGGATGATATAAATTATTAGCCAGACAGTTCCACCTGGGCCCTCTTTCCTCATAAAAAAATTTGCCTAATTAAAAATTTGCCATTGATATTTTGTACAGATCATCATGAAATACACACTTGAATAAAGCAGCCATACAAACCCAACCCACATCCTCATCTTCAATCATACTAACAATACTTTATTCAGTTATTAATTTAATATACATCATATAAACTAAATCATGTCACGGGAAGAAACAAGTATTACCCTCTTAATTCCCTCTACCAATGATAGAGCCTCCTTTTTAATTTAAAAAATTGCCCATTTACTGTGCCTTAGATTGTACACTTGCTTCACTATTTCTTGTTTTCTTTTCTAAAAATGGAACTGTGCCACCCTGTTTGGTACTTTGATACATAAATTAAATTAATTGGGTTCATGGGAGAAAATGGATAGTACAGCAGAATTTTATGGTTCATTGTTATTTTATATTTATCAACTTCAAATTTTGTAGTCTCTAAAGTAGCTCGTACCATTGACATTATCATAATTAGAAGGGCAGATGAAATTATGTAAAGAAAATTGTTTTATGAATGAATAAATAAAATTAATAATTCGAGTTATGTTGAGTCATACAATTATGTGTTTGGATATCTTCAATATATGCACAAGAATTAAAAACTAACTTTTTTTTTTTCACTATAACAATAATTTTTAAGAAAAGGTTTAAATTATCGTATTATTCTTTTACAAAATAAAGAAACAGAAAAAGGCCTCGCTGCATAATGGCTGAGCATGGGTTACTGTGCTTAGCCCATCTTCAGCTAGCCCAAGTTATGAAGCCTCATTTGGAGTTAGTTTATTCTTAGTTAGAATTACAATTTTTATCATAGAAAATACAAATTTACGAATTTTTCTATAGAAACGGATAGGGTTCCATTACGGAGCCCTATATAACACATGACATTCACCAATTTTTCTATAGAATCAGATAGGGCTCTGTTACGGAGCCCTATATAACACATGTCATCCACCCAACGGTGCATTTATAAAAAAAGAAAGGAAAAATAAAAAGAAAAAAATAATTAAGAGTTCAGATTAATGCTATGTTATTTATAGGGCTCCATAATGGAGCCCTATCTGGTTCTAGAAGAACCGTGACATTCACCCCACCGTGCATTTATAAAAAAAGAAAGGAAAAATAAAAAGAAAAAAATGATTAAGGGTTCGGATGAATATCATGTCATTTGTAGAGCTCCACATGTCTGGTTTTATAGAAGAACCGCAAATTTACTGCTACAGTATATGTCTAATTAAATAATAATTACTTTCTATTTAAATGCAAAAACACTGGTTTTGGACTGAAGCAAAATGCAGAGTAGGTTTACTGCTCACACATCATATCCCCAAACTAAAAAAGGTAAAATCATGAAAAGGACCCTTCAATTGCCCTTTTATCCTCCCTTCTTTAATTCTTTTCAACTAACTTCAAAAATCAAATAATTAAACACGTACTATATTTGGATCACGTTTCAGAAAACAAAAAATAAAAAAAGTTAATTACAATAAGGAGTAGTGTCAGAAGTTATTATTATCATTATTAATAGTCCCCACTTGGATTTCCTTTTTGAATTAAAACCCAGTTTTCTTCATTGGTCAGATTTATTTATATTTCTGTACTGAATGTGTCAAACTACTTACTCAGCAACTTAAATGTTAGTAATTAAATTCAATGTTGATTCTCTCATTTTTTTCTGTTCCCATTAACTTTTCCTCTTTTGGGCCCGTCCCATCCCAATTTTTACCATTTTCTGCCAAGAAAAGCTAATAATTTTACTGCTCCAAGTGAAAAGGACCTATTTTTAAGGCTGCAGTTTCAAACTTTTCACACTTAAAAAAAAAAACTCTGTGACATCCCCATGAATGGCGGAGGGTAAAAGTGAAAATTGATGTGTGAAGTTATTTACATTGGTGCACCTGTGTTTTTTTTTTTTTTTTTTTTCCACAGTAAACATTTTTTGTCCAACTTACACATCTTGGGGTATTTTTTGTCCAACTTACATATCTTGGGGTGGTAATTCAGTTCGTGTTTTAATATTAGATCTATTTGGTTAAACTTTTTTAAAGTACTTATAATTTATTTTATCTTAATCAGCAATTTTAGATTGTTTGGTAATAAACAATAATAAATTTCTGATAGATTATTATACCTAATTAATAAGCTAATGTTCGTAAAAAGTTACAAATTACAGTCTTTTCTAATAAATTCCTACCTTATTGGAAAGAATTATTTTTTTATCCTTTTATATTGTAAAACATATCTTATTTATGAATAAATATAGTACTTATATTTTAAGGAAATATTTTATTAGTCATAAGTAAAATTTTATTTATTATTATAATTTTTTTCATGTATTTGTCTTATTTCTTGAAAAAATATTTTTGGAAGTCTTTATTAATTATTATAATTTTATTTCTTTTATTTTTTTATATTTTTTATATATTTTATATTTTCCAATCATATCTATATTAGTAAATTAATCTTTAATCAACTACTTTAATTAACTAATTTATTAAGTATTAATTTAAAATTATTTATTAAATATTACTCATTAACTATCGGTTATTTAAATCAACTCAACCAATCTGAACTTATATACAAATCACAACCTATCAATCCAAGTTCAACAGTTTAATTATTTGTTTGAGGTTTAACAACTATACACTAACCCTTTTGTTTTTGTGTAAGCAATAAGCAAAACTTGACTCGAAATAATGCGTTTATGTTTAAACCTAAATAATTTCTCTATTTTCGTTGTACTAGAACCAAAAACCGGATGTCGACATGACAAGTTAAAAAGCTTTTATTTTTTCCTTGTATTTTTGTTCTATTAGTCTTTCTCTTTTGCATAATTTAAAATACTCATCTTCCTTCTTCAAATTTTAATTGAAGAGTTTTAGTTTAGGTAATTTTTAAGCATTTTAAAAAAATGGGTCCAAAGCTTTTCATATTATATTAATAAACAAATCAAACAAGTTATTGGGTTTGGATAGGTGAATTGGAATGAAATTACAGTTCATGTACACTTGACGTGTTAATATTGGGAACCCAATCACTGCCATATAGTATAGTGCTTTTGTACCGTGTACGTGCTTTCCTTTAGTAAGTTTGATAGGTCGTTCTCAACATCAAAGTTCAATAGAGCCTGTTCCAGGACCAGCATCTAATGGTATGGTACACTTTACCATGGTGCACAAAATGTAAATTATTTATATAGTCTTGGATTAAAAGTGCTAAAAAAGAGGACTAAAATGGTAGGTTTATTAGTTGCATGACCAATTTTGCAGTTAAACCGAATTCGTCGAGAAAATATACGTATAAAAGCATCTTCAATGCATTGTCAATTGGCGTATACTATTTAGCACGTAAATTAAAAATTTTAAGTGCCAAAAAAAATTATACACATTGCCTAGCACATTATTTACATTTAAATGATGTGTTAGATATTGTCTATTTGTTATCTTTCCTAATCTATTGATTATTTTAAATTAATTAATTTTTTTTATTTTTTTAATCAATTAGTAATCAATTATTCCATACAATATACATTTATCACTAGATTTTCTTTTAATTATTTCTATTCTATTTTTCATGTCATTAACAACCCATGATGTTGTATTGAAAATGCTTTAAGACGTATAAAGTCCAAAAGATATACTGCCTTGTTCGTGAGCACTTTTCTATTAGGCTTATGGATGCAAAAGTCGATTTTGATAATAAATATTTGGTGGTTAACTTAAAATACACCTTTGATAAGTCATATATTCTTTCAAAAAATCATTCTAAAGATGTATTTGAGTTTCTAGATGGGCATTTTTAGAAGGCCTCTAAACACCCACACAAACATTTCATGTATGTATTTTGTTTAAAAACAAATAATTTCATTCGAGTGGTATCTGATATAACATCAATTACCAGGTCGTACATGAAGGGCTTAAAAGCTGAAAAATAGGGTGATAAAATAAGGATTTTTTTTTTTTTGAGAAATCTATTGTTGAAGATCAGGCCGCATGGGCTCTTATCCATCTAGCTAAAACAGTTCACGAGGTCGTGGATAACAAGTTGTGTAAATGAGGTAGTGTGAGTAGGTCGCGGAATAAGGAAATTGGACCATAACATGCCGTTAATATAGTAAGGAGGTAACAAAAGAGGTATAAGGTTGTAGGCTCGCGTATGAGGTAATTATGGTAATGTGATAATATGATCTTATGGTTAAATATGATTATAGGGCCCCGAGCGATCAATAACATGGTGGAATATTCTAGACTAATATTGGAGCATGGTTATTACGGTAATTTGAAAGTGCAAGATATCTAATATGTGATAGTTTCCAAATTATGGTGATTTAGTTCGATTTGGAGACTAAAATCATAGTTTGGGCCGTATATCTCTAATATTTATGTAAAGAGGGTACGGACCTCACTTATTTTCTCTAAGTTGAATTATTCATATTTTCATAAAAGCTCACATTTTCTCATTTTATAAGATTACTTGTCATCCGTGTTCGAGAAGGCAACTCGAAACGATTCGCCATCTTTCTTGGTAAGCCAAAAATTGTTGGTTACATGAAGTGGTCCCGTCTATGGGAATACGAGAGACATTAAGTTCTTGAGTGAAATACATGAGATATGATAGTCATGAAACGAAAAACATGACACCGCAAGATAACAACGCAGTTGTTTAGATGGCCACTAGCAAACAAATACCGGTTAAGGGCATAGAGAACCTGGAGACAGACAACACACCCCAACGAGGGGATAAGGGAAACGAAGAACGAGAAGTGGTTGATACAGGAAGATAAGGAAAGGTGAATGTAGGCTCGGAGTGGAATCAGATGTCGGGGCAACACCTCCTCAACATCAAAAAAGGGATGTTGCAGAAACTATTTAAAGCCATACCATCGGAGACCATGCTACAAATTATGGAATTTGGCCTTAATAGTGACAAGGAGAATGACGAAAAAAGAGTCGAGGGGTACAAAGGGAAGAATTTGGAGAAGGTAAAAGAGACGTTGGCTAGAAGATTATACAGAGCAGATATTCGCCATAATCGAGAGATAACAACCTAACATATTGAAGTTGCTAGAAGATTATGCAGAGCAGAGATACCCATTCACCCCAAATTTGAGTTTCTTTTGAAGGTTTCATAACAACTATGGGCACTCCATAAAAAGGTGTCGACATCTGAAAGAAGAAATTGAAAGATTAATCATGGGAGGGCACTTAAAGAAATTTGTTTATCAGGATAAGACTTGAGTCCAAAAATGGGCTCTCCCAGGACCTCCCCAAAAGGTGCCCCGGGAGGAAGAGGAAGTGGACAAGAAGAAAAAAGGGAAGCACTGGAAGGCCGTGCGGGAAATGGAGATCTTGATAATAATAGGGGACATGTTAACATGACCCGGGGGGCCAACAAATGGGGATTCAAACAATACACTAAAGATTCATGCAAAATCCCCTAACCCAAGTCCTTTGGAGGTCGTGGTAGTTAACTGGAATCCACCACCTTCGGAGCTGATAATATGATTTGCGCCAGGAGAAAGACGAGGATTGCAGGTGGAGCACAACAATGCACATGAGCAGAGGTGGATACTTATGATGTTGGTCAAGTATTTATTGATAATGGGAGCTCAGTCAATATTTTGTATCATCACTTTTTTGAGCAGATGGGGGTAGAGGTATGAATGAGACATATGCAAACACCTCTTTATGCATTCAATGGGTTGCAGGTCATCATAGAGGGAGAGGTAGTCCTAGCGGCAGCTTTAGGACAAGCCGAATTTTGAGTAGAGAAGAAGCTCAAGATTTTATTAATTAAAGTTTACTCAGCTTACAATATTATATGGGCTGACCTGCTCTCAATGAGTTCCGGGCTATCACATCTTCATATCATATGAGTGACAAGTATCCTTCCGGGGAAAGGTTTGGAGAAGTGGAGGCCGATCAGTGGGTTACAAGGTCATGATATCAAACTGCTTTGCAGAAAGGGATGACTGAAAGTAAATGGAACATAATGGTGATGCGCAATAAGGTATCCTAAGCAGAAAAAATACTAAGTTTGAAGATAACTATGTGTGACCTCATGAGTAGCTTATGGAAATAGAGTTAGTGGATGACCAAGAAGTTTATACAACAAGAACTAGTAATGTACTCGTCCGGTGCACAAATGGCAATGTATCGAACTAGATGAATTCAATCAAGGTCGGTGTTTTGCATGTAATTGTGGTGTTTTTCTCGTGTTTTTAATTAGGATTTTATATTGATTTTAGTAGTTTTTTAGTCGAGTTTTATTAGGTTTTTCGTTTGTTTTCTCGTTTTGTTGTTTTTCTTGTTTCTTATTGATTCTCTACTTAATATGGTTATTTTAATCATAATTAATTAATTTTATATTTAAATTAGGTATTTTGAAGTATTCTAGTTTGGATATGGTCGAGTATGGGCTTACGAGTGGAGTTTTAGCGGAATCGGTGCTCGATTTGAAATATTATGGCTGACACTAGGTACGTGATACGACACTGGGTTACCCAGTCTCCGACAGCGCCTGCCCACGCCTGCCGAGCACCTGCCGCGACTCAGCGTCGAGCGATGCCGAAACTTGCCGGCCACGCCCGCCCAGTCCCGCGCGCACCTGCCGAGAGCTGTCGATCGACTGCCGAGAGTTGAGTCGACTGCTCGACAGAGAGTTCCACCCACGCCCATCCTGCCGAGAGCAGTCGATCGACTGCGAGCCATGCCTGCCGAGTCGCGCGCGCATCTGCCGAGCCCGCCCGGCCATGCCCGCACGCTCCTACCGAGAGCTGCCGACAGCGGCCGACCATTTCCGCTCAGCTCCGAGCCATACTGAGCCCATTCGACCCAAATGGTCTATTTTGACCATTTTGGGTCAAATCTGGTCAAAACATGAAAATCCAAGCTAATATGGTATAATTGACCAATTTACTCCTAAGTACCTTGTATAAATAGAACCTTACTCTCATTTTGTAAAAACACTCCCTTCCCAACCCTAACTTGGGTTTGGGATAAAATTACTCTCAAGCTCTTGATAATTTTCTCTTTCCTTAGGTTTTAGATTTAATTTCAAGCTTTGATGTATTTTCATTTCCAGATTTAGATTTACTTTCATGCTTGGCCTTGGGTTTTTAAGCCTAAGAAGAATCCAAATACTCCTTTGGATTGTTACTTTTAATGCAATTACATTCAAGCTTTGTTTAATTTCTTAATTCAAGTAAGCTTCCTTTCAATTTCATGTTTTATGCTTTATTTCCATGCTTTGTTCTTCATTTCCATGCTTGTTCTTCATGTTATGCTTTTTGTCTTAGCACCTTGATTTCTTGCTTGATCTTAAGAATTGGCTATGGAATCTAGATGAGTGACACATCTAGATCATAGATCGAGTCTTAGATCGTCTTGATTTCAAATTTTCCTATGCTTTATTTGCAATTTTATTTTCATGCATAGTTTTAGGTTAAATCTTAGATCTAGGTTATGTTGCTTGTTATTTTCCTTAAAGTTTTAAACTTTCAGGTCAACTTTTCTTGCTCTTTATATCCATGCTTTCAATTATTGTTAATTTGCGTTATCTAGGATTTTATGCATAGTTGTACCTTGTGCTTGCATGCTTGTACTTGGTGAAACAATGCTTGTTTTTGCTTGTTTCCTTTATTTCTTTGCATTTTCAATTAAGGCACACAACCGAGGCATTCTACCCACTTGCAATTTCATTTCCTAGTTTAGTTTAGTTAGTTTATTTGCTTTATTTTCATTTTCCTTTAACTTTTAAAGCTTGAAACACATTGAGTCCTTCATTCGAATCGATCTCCGATAATACCAAGCCATGAACCCGTTGATATATTTTAACACCACGAAAACTCTTCTAACAGTCGGCCAATCGATTTTGGAGTCTTAAATGAAAATCCACTTAGAGTCTATTAGGAGAAAACTTGGGCGTTAATGTTTTTGCCCGCGTGCGTTGTACGAAATGTGCTGATCTCATATTAAAAATCAAAAGTAAATAAAAAAAATAATAATATGCTTGTAAGATTTGAAGAACATAGAAGAAAATAAGATCTAATGTAATAAGTTTCATACTCTCATTAGTAGAGTATGACTCAACCCAGAAAAATGGCAATAAAACATATATTAGTATAGTTACCAAGAAATCCTAAAAGCTCATGGAATGTAAAATGCATGATATTGCTACATCTCATAATTACAAGTTTTGAAATACTTATTTGTATATAATATTATCTTGTTGATATATTATCGAATTATCATCACCATAAATTAATATCGGACCGAAAAAACTGGTCCCGGGTTGGACCGTTGGACCGAAATTTCGGTAAACCTTGGACCGTAGACCGGACCGTAACGGTCCGGTCTCATTACGGTCCGATCCGGTCTAGACCGTAAATGGACCAATTTTTTAATTTAAAAAAATTATATCCCCAACTAACACACAAAATCCTATATATCACCCACTGATCTCAAATGGTTGGTTTATCAAACATAAAAGAAAAGAAGTGATTTATCAAACATGTTTATAACAAACATGTTACACTTACTATTGAAAAATGTTTGTAACAAAATATAATTCAGAAATCATTGTCTGTGCACAGAACAAACTACTCTGTTTTCAAGCCAGAGAAATTTCCAAGCCACAAGAATAAAAACTACTCTATTTTCAAATTCTAAGCAAACGACAACCACTCTATTAAAAAGCCACAAAAAACACAATTTTCATTATAACATCTTCTTCGGAGTATAAGACTTATGAAACCAATCCCTCCAACTTCCAGACCCTTTATGAGACAATGCAGCAGCAACAATTGAATTTTCGCCCATATCATAGTTTTCGATTTTTGGCTTCTTGCACAACATAATATTTTGAACACCAACCAACCCGATCGTCTCCCACATATTGTCAAATTAAGAATGTCAAACCCTAAATACCATATGTATAATTATAACACAGTTATCAAAAAGAAAAAATAATAGCAAAAAACAACAAAAAACAGAGTAACTGGTTAAAAAAACACAAACTTGAATTTGGAGAATTAACCTTTAGATCAGGAAGAAAAAAAATATTTGTATTGATACCTTTAGAACAGGAAGAAACAAAACATGTGCCTTCATGGACATCAACTGGACAATTTTTCTCCAAATCTAAATCATTATATCAAAAGTGTCAAAATTAATTTATTTACAAAAGTATTCTTAGCAAAAAAAAAAAAAACTATTTGTAATTAAATTAAAGTAAGCTGATATATTTGTAAAACTAAATGTGTAATCAAATACCTTCTTTTAATTTATCACCATCATATAAATCTTCCTCATCGGTGTCTTCCCTCCTTGCACGTAGCCAGTCTTTAGTACATACAAGTGCTTGTGCCATCTAATAAAATGCATACATAAAATAAATTGTTAGTAGTAAAGAGATGGGTAATAAACGTGTTAATATAGGAATGGTAATAATATTTAAAAATTTAAAATATTAATCTTACGCTAGTATCTAAACTGCCTCTATATTGATCGAGAGTTCGTCCTCCAGTGCTAAATGCACATTAAGAAGGAACAGTAGAAATTGGAATAGCAAGGATATCACGAACCATGCGTACAAGTATAAGGTATCTGGGACCATTGAGTTTCCACCAATTCAAAATATCCTTTTCTTCATGTTCGCCTTTTATTTCAACCAAATACGAATCGAACTCAGATCTTGAAATCTCATCCTCATGTGATGCCCCTCTCGTGACTTGCTCATTTAGTTTGACTAACCAACTTGAATTTTCATCATCTTCAATAATTGCTAGACGTGAGAACGACTCACCACTTTCACTACTCAAAGGAGCATAAAGACTCATATACTCATCAAACAGCTCATAAGCAAAATCTTTCACCTTCCTTACCAAGTTATCTGCGTTTTCTTGCCCAAATATGCCATTAATAGCAACTTGCACACCACGAAGCTTATAAAATGGATCAAGTATGAGAGCCACAAACAACAACATATTCATTTTATCAAGTTCACCCCAATACTTCTCGCACCTTTTTATCATCTTAATGGCCATAGCTCGCAACGCACCATCATCATGGATAGACATTTGATTTAACACCTTCACAGTCTGGCGTATATGAAAAGCCATAAAGTTGTTAGTGACATACAAGGATCCTGACACACGGTTTGTCTAGTTATAAAACTCTCGTAGGAAATTGGTAAGCATTTTAATCTTATTCCAATTAGAAGAAGTAAGAGGACTTAATTTCATTTCAACATCAACTGGAATCTCTGTTCGAGAAATAGCAGCTTTAAGTTTCAATGCGACAGATAACATCAAGTAAGTAGAATTCCATCTTGTAGACACATCAGAATATAGAGTTGCCTTACTATCAATCTTACATTTCTCCACTTGTTGACGAAATGCATGTAGTCTAGTAGGAGACCCTCTAATATGCTTAACTACAGCCCGCACTTTATCGACATATACATCGCATAATTTCAAACCAGCCTTAATGGTAAGATTAATGATGTGTGCCATGCATCTCATTGCAAACTCTTTCCCCTACCAATACACCCATTCCCTCGTGCCATTTCTGACAAATATGAACAAGCAACATCATTGGGAGTTGCATAATCAATAGTCACAGTTAAAAGCTTACGACACAAACCTCAATAATTTAAACAATCTTCAAGGGCCCTACCAATGGCCTCTCCCTTATGACTAGAAATAATACAGAAACTCAATGTTCTCTTTTGCAATTTCCAATCATCATCAATAAAATGAGCAGTAACACACATATAATTGTTCATTTGCAAAGATGTCCAAGTATCAGTTGTCAAGCACACCATCTGACACGAAGCTCTCAAAACTCTTTCAATTATTCACTTTCTTTCAAATAAAGTTTAAAACAATCACGTGACATAGTAGTGCGTGAAGGCGGTTAAAGGCAGGGTAAGCAACTAAGAATGCGAGCTTTAATCCGTCCTTCTCTACAAATCTAAATGGCATCTCATCCTTAATTACCATTTCAGTCACAGCTTCTCTAACATCTTTCGCATTGAAGACCCAATTTCTCATTTTTAAGGTACTGTCATCAATGTTTTCGATGATAAGTTGAGATTGTTTACCTTTGTCTTTATTCTCCGGATTATCTCGACAAGCATAAAAATGGTTCTTGATATTTTTGGTGCCGTTCAGGTTTGAATCACAAACATTCGTCTTCTTGAAAATTTTGCACATAGCCCTCGCACATTTGTTCTCATTCTTATATTCATCAAAACCCTCTCAGTATGCTCCTCTTTTCTTTCTCGATGTTTTCACGTAATCCCACTTTGTCTTAGCTCTCTTTTTGTGGCGCCGTCTACCTCTAACTGCAGGGGAGTCAAAGGTCTCCTCGGTCCCTCCCACATCGGAGCGCATTATCTAAGAAATTAATAAAATAGCATAGTTATCTTTATCATTAACACAACGTAACAAGAAAAACTCATAAAGAATAAACCCCCAACTTACGTTGCATGAATGTTTCGTGGATAATTCCATGGATATTGATTTACTCATAATTCTGTTTGGAAAACCACCAATTATTTAAAAAATATATCAATGATCAAGTAAATTAAATCTTTAGTTCAAAAAAAAATGTCAAACAGAGGTGAAACAAGGCCACACTCTTACCATTTATTCAACCCAACAGAACAAGTCCATCGACTGACAAACACAAAGTGAAAATGAGAACACAATTTTGTTGAGCGTCATAATACTTTTGAAAATCCCCAAGCTAATTCCATGTATGATGTTGATGGCAACTATCATTTTATTCATACAACCAAACACATACTTGGCATCCTACATCAACTTAAAAAAAATTGGGGGAAGAATAAAGAAATTAAAAGACTTGAAAAAGCCAAGGTTTAGAAGACTTAAGTAAGAAAGGCCAAGGTTTAGAAGACTTAAGGAAGAAAAACCCGGTGCGCCAATCGTGCACCTTAGCTGAGGTATTAGTAAAAAAATGGGCATTATTTCTAGCAGAAAGGTAAAATATACCTTTTTATCTTTTCAAAATTAAAAAGAAAAATAAATTCTACACACGACTCTACCTGATAGAATGAGCACATGATTAGGTAACCAGTGAGTTGGAAGTTAGTCTAAGAGGAGGGAATTCATACCTCTCAAATATATCAACAAGAAAGGGGTCGAGAGAAAACCTATTCAATGTAGATAGGTGATCCTCAAAGATAGTGATATGGTTAAGTGGTGGCTTGTTAGCAATGTTTTTGCTCCTAAGGGATGGAAAAATAGGTTTTATATGGTCGGGGAGGCAGGGGTTTTCAGTAAAAAAAGGTAGAAATTTGTTGTTTATCAATAACAGGTATCGTTGGGCACTACCCTTATTACCTTGTAGGAAGAGGTGAGAGATGGATATGGGAAGAAGAGGGCACTTTTGACACTAGGATGGGAAGAAGATCCGGCTCAAGTGAGGATTTGGAACTGGGGGACTCTATACTCGTAAGAAGAGTAATAAAGCCCAGGTGAATACAAGCATTTTGCTCTTAGAGTTCGGCTCAGTTAAGGCTACCCTCTAGTTCATCCCTTTAAATCAGACCTAATAGGTCTTTGTTTTTCTTGCTATTTTTTCTAAAGGGAATCTCTTTTTTCAATTGAAATAGTTTACGAGCTACCGGATGATTCTACAATTTTGTCATGGTCTAAGTTTTGTGAATCGATGTCCGGCAAAGTGGCTCAAGGGGGGGGGGGGGGGGGGGGGGTGGTGGCATCAATTAGTACGCTTAAAGCTTGAATTTGTAAAACTTGAAGGAAATTAGAAGGAAAGAAGTACTTACCCATGATTTCGATTTTGATATTTTGACAGAGATATACAAATGAAATTAGGGTAGAAATGGTGCGGTGAAAGGTTACTCATAAGGCTTTGTTGAATATGGGCCCTTCGTTTCTTTGGGCCCACAAGACTAGGGTAAGTTCTGTGTGGAAGGGGAGATGAAACCTGTCCATTCGATATAATGATGGTGTCATTTATGGTAAAACATTTGAGTGTTTTGGCAGCTATGGTGTATCTAAGAAATCCTCTCACGTGCGGATTTAAGACACTCTGGTGTATCCAAGGAAATCTCTCATATACATGGCGGGTGGCATTCAATATTAAATTTTTTTATATTATATGATTTCCTATCTCAATCAGTTAGAATATGAGAGACTAGCTGATATATCATCAAATATCAGGTCGCTCATACAAGGTCTAAAAGCTGAATAGCGAGGTGATAAAATAAGGAAAGGAGCTTCTTGACAAACCTGTTTGTGAAGAGCAGGTCGCATGGGTTCTTTTGAGTCCATCTAGATAAAATGGGTCGCGAGGTTGTGGATAACAGGTAGTGTAATGAGATCGCATGAAACAAGTCACAGAATAAAGAAATTGGCCCTTAACAGGCCGCTAATATAGTAAGGAGGTAACCAAAGAGATAGAAGGTTCTAGATCCCAACATATGATGTGATTATGGTAATATGGTCTTATGGTTAAATATGATTATGGAGCCCCGACGTGTCAATAACATGGTAGAAGGTTCTAGAGTAATATGGGAACATGGTTATTATGGTAATTCGACAGAGCAAGAGTCTTAATATATGTGGTTTCTTAATTATAGAGATTGGGTTTGATTTGGAGATTGAAACTTAGTTTGGGGCGTATGTCTCTGATATCTATATAAAAAGAACACCGGCCTCACTTATTTCCTCTAAGTTGAATTATTTCTCATTTCATAAAAGATCTCATTTTCTCATATTTATAGGGTTACTTACTTAAGTATCGGAGAGCCTACATCGGGGCGGTCCAACTTGGGTTTTTGTGCAGGTCGTTCGTGTTCGAGAAGATCCGACCTCTTTTTTGGTAAGTCAATTTTGTTTGCTACATCAATATCCAAGGCATAAATAGTGTTCGCCTTATTTAAACTTTTTCTTTGTTAGAATAAAATTTCAAATATGATTAAGCTCTTTCACTCTTTCCTCTTTTTTATTTCTCATGGGGTTCATCATTATTAAATGATAATAATAATAATAATAATAATAATAATAATAATAATAATAATAATATTAGGTGGCAGCCTAGAACTTAGGTGTATGTCTAAAGTCTACTACCTAAAAACACTACTTATTTCTCATATATTTTTTTTAGGTCTTATTTGACAGTTTAGGTCCAATTTCTTGCTTTCTCATTAACTGTATAGCCCAATTTTAGCACGCCTAACTCGATTTTTTGTCGAAACAATATTGCGAATCTGTTTGTACAAAATCTCTTCAATCTAGGGGCACTAGCGCCCAAGCTACCTAAATCAATTTTTACAAAACTAGTACCATACTATATAATAATAATAAATAAGATCACTTTAATAAAAAAAAGAAGAAAAGAAGTAAGAAGTTTATTTACTACGTTGTTGTTGTGGCACAATCCGTCGCATAGAAAAAACATCATATTACTATTTCAGGTTTTCCACAAAGATGGTCATGTTTAATATATACTAAGTTATTCATTTTGTTGTATACTCATAATTAATTGCTTTGAGATAATAATACTCCATTTATGATTAATTACATCATGCACCCAGGTTGCACCATGCATGGTGCACCCGATTATTGATTTAATATTTTATGTGATGAATATGTATATTATGTACAATGGTATATGAATATTTTGTGCGATGTATATGGATGTTATGTGTGATGAATATGAATGTATTATATTGATTTTATATTGGAAGAATTGAAAAAAAAAATTTATGTATGATGAATATGAATGTTGTATGTGATAAATATATGTGTTTTGTATGATGAATATGTATGTTTTACACTGATTATATACGTGTTTTTAATATTAATTGTATGGAACATATATATGATAACACAAAACATACATATTCATTTTTGACAGGATGCACCTAAGATTCTCATCGATCGAATTTCGAAAGCATCCGCTTACACTTTTCCCGTAGATCGAATCTTGACGGACACTTCAACGGGAAGGTCTGTAATGCCAACAACTATATTCATCACATATAACATCCATATTCATAACATAATACATACAAATATAATTGCACAAAATATATATATTCATCATATACAAGAAAGCATGTGGCAATTACACGGTGCACCCGAATGCACCACATACTAGGGGTGAGCGGAACCGGGTACTCGACCATTTTTCTTGGAACCGGAACTGGAACCGGTTCTAAGAAAAGAGAACCGGTTCCGGAACCGGTACTAGCCGGGTCCAAAGTTTTTGGAACCGGTTCCGAAACCGGGTACCCGGTCTTTATTTGAGTTTTTTCTTTTTTTTAGTTTAATAATAATAAATTTGCTAAACTACGTGTACTACATGCCATTAACTCCCTACTATATTGGGGTATTGTCTAAAATAAAGTGCAAAATACATTAATATTAGCTTCCTCCTATTTACCAAAAGTAAGTCTACAATATAGAAAAAATTTTAGTTTCCTACTACATATTATACAACATTACAATACCACACTTCATGAAAATAAATTTACAAATACATAATATAATAACAAGTTTACAACATTCATCAATACAAAGTTTTCAGACTTATTCATAATAAGATATCACAAATCAACAAAATAAATAGAAAATTCTCAAAATACACTTAAATATATTAAATACACTTAAAGATCTGGTACCGGGTACCCGATTTAAGAACCGGTACCAGCGGGTACCCAGTCCCGGAATCAGTCCCACCGGGTACCCAGCGGGTAGCGGGTCTCGAAAGTATAGACCCAGAACCGGAACCGGTTACAACCGGTTCCAAGAACCTGGAACCAGAACCGGTACCAAAGGGTCCGGTTACGGGACTAAACCCAGCGGGTCCTAAGCAGTTCTGGGTTCGGGACCGGGTACCCAGTATTTCTGCTCACCCCTACCACATACAATCTCCTTCAATTACCTATACTATAATTTTTATGAAAAACGAGTAAATAATGAATGAGGAATTAAATTGGCAGAGTATAAATGTAGCATGCAATCTTTTAACTATAGTAAATTTTCTAAACTTGTGCAAAATAAGATAAATCTATTTTCGTGGTTCAAAAAGAGCGTTTTTCTTTTTATCATAATCACAAAATAGAGTTTAAGGGCTTCCTTTAATCCCTCCTTACACATCCATGAAACTATTAAAGCCAATTCTATTCGCACCTGGGGTTTTGCTAGCTACACTAGTGTAAATTCTATTACAAAAATGTCACTGAATATAATATCACATATACCCTTATATAATTTCAACATATGGTTAATTCATTTCAATTGCTAAACACACCCATAAAAACAAAAAATTACTACTCACACCTATTAATATATAATTGAACTCTTCAACATGTTTATTAAATTATACACATGCAAAAAAACAAAACAAAACAAAAAACTATTCAACTTTATTTCCTCTCTATTTTCCAAACTCTAGTTCTTCAACCACAATAAACAATCAACAATTGATGATATAAAAATATGAGAACAACCAATGCAAGTATTTCTTTATTTTTGTGCTATTAATTTTTTTTTTTCGCATCCATATTGTTAAATTTGGTTTGAATTTTGAAAAATCTGTTTGCGTCCCATTCGGCCCTGGTCGGACGAAATTATCAACAAATTTTTGACCACAAGTGACCGAAATTATCAATAAATTTCGGCCACTGGCAGCTGAAATTACTTCAAAATCTTAGCCATTAATTTTTATAACTGTTTTTGTATAAACTGATTTTCTATATCGATATTTGAACTGATGTGGAAACTATTTTTTGTCGAAACTTATTTTTTACATCGGTTTCCATAACAATATATAAAGTAGTAAGAAGAACACTTTCGACCAATATGGCTTAAAGTTTGACATTTGTTTAATAGACTAGGGCCGAAATCTTAAGCAAAATTTAGCCAATATTGGCCGATTTATCTCCTAACACCAAATTCATAAATCAACAATTGACATCCCAGCCTTTATTTTTAATGTTAATAACAACATAAATTCAACCTATAAATAATATAATTCAAGATTTGTCAATTAAAACATCAAATTAAACATAAATTTTAGGATTTTAAACAACCCACATTAATGGAAGAAACAAACATAGTTATGTCTGACATGGCGTCGGTGATAAGTGGTCGAGGAAGCCGATGACTTTCGGTGGACGGCGTTGGGGATGACTACTTGATTTTCTGTCTTTCTTGCCGAGAAATTGGCACTCTCGCCACTCTCGTTTTTTCTCTCCATTATTATATATATATTTTTTTAGAAATATGGGCACTACTGCAGAAACAGGATACGAAGGCGCCTGATTAACGGCGGTTCTGCA
>BMAC01000697.1:138941-168402 GCA_014905375.1 Phtheirospermum japonicum | reverse complement strand
GCGGTTTTTAAGAAAGCGCCGTGAATTAACAAGTATTCACGGCGGTTCCTAAAAAACCGACGTTAATTAGCTCATGAGTTAAATATTACAGTAGATTTAACGTCGGTTCTAGTAGAACCGCCGTAAATAAGATGACATTTTAACGGCGGTTTTCTTAGAACCGCCGTAGAAAGTAGTCTGCCAATGCCATGTCACCGATCCGCGTCCAACTTAAACACTTGTTTTGACCGTTGATCATGGTCTCATCCGTCGATCTATATTCGCCACATCATATATTTTTTTTATTTTCTATTTTACCTAAAATCAAAATACCTAACAAAATTAAAACTTTCCCTTTCATTCCTCCCCAGCCCGAATCCCTAACCCAGACCGCCGCCCGCCACCTCCCACACCCACCAACTCCGCCGATCCATGGCAGTTCCTATCCACCCCAGTCCCCGGCCGCGAGTCCGACGCCAGCTTCTGCAGCAAACCGTAGCGAACTGCATAGAGAGAACCGGACGGGGACTCCACTCAGGGGACGTATTCACCRTCAAGCTTCTCCCCGMGRCCGCTCKSTTMSGGCGGTGCTTCGTTTTCCGATCGACCTTTATTCACGCGTCAATTGATTACTTGCTTTCTAGGGTATTAATTTGGTCGCCGGAGGTAAGAGCAAGAAGACAAAGCGCACCGCGCCGAAATCCAACGATATCTATCTCAAACTCCTCGTTAAGGTATTGTAATTTTCGACCGTATTCGTTGTTTATCGTTGCTGTATAGATGAATCGAACAAGAGTTTAGGCCACAGAGACCGTATTATTAACCATATAGGCTTGTTGTTGAATCTGAGCTTTCTATTGTTGCTTTTTTTTAAAAAAATAACTGCAGCAGTTGGATGCTAGTGGACATAATAATTCGCTTCCACCTGAAGGCATTAGTGCTGCAGCCAATGTCTTCAGACTGATAGTAGATTCTGAATTAAAGGGTATTACTATGCTCTCATACCTATATTGTTCGTATTATTTATCGCTTGCCACTATTTATTGTGCTTACGCTGTAACTTTATTTTTTGAATAGCTGCTTCTGCATCCGTCTTCAGCGATGAGGATGAATATGATGCCCTACATGCGTCAGTTTCTGGTAAATTGCTGACTAGTGAATTTCTTTAAGTTTTAATAGGTATTTTCACTTGAATGATCATTGTAATTACTGCACGTCATCCTTCTTATGCTCAACTTTTGTTCTCTTCATAGCTATGGATGAGAGGTTGAGCTCTTATCCTCTTATTGCTCGAGCAGCTATTGGGCCCGCAATCCCTCTTCTCACAGAACGCTTCTCAGAATGTGTAATGAGGCTTCATCAGGTGCTTAATTTATTGATATTTACTCTATGATCTGCTATGTAATTAAGTTTCTTACACAGGAATCCTTATCAGAGTTTATTAATTTTTCCTCTAAATTTTTATTTATTCACTTTTCTGCCCTCTTCTTGAGCTGAATAAATTTCATCTGCGAGAGAGAAACGGAAATGGTAGATAGTCAATAATCTTATTTTCTTCCTTGACTCCTTGAAAATACATATTATTTTAATTTTAAGCTAACCAATTCTTTTGATCTTAAAAGCACTGCTTCATTAGAATTTAGAAGTACCTGTCGATGTTCATGGATTTTCAAATTTTGCTTTTTTGGCAATTTTCAAAACTYTAATTTTGCTAATTTATTTGGTGTTAGTCCTTAAAAAAGTATGACTCCTTTTTGTTATCATTATGCAACGTGCATATCTTTCTATGTACAAAGATGCACAGTATTAATTAATTAAATGATTTTTCTCTGTAAAATTATTATTTCATAAATTAATTTTGAATTTGTGTTGTATTTTAATATACATTCATTATAAAGAGTAAAGACATTAATAGAACCACATGCAAAGTAGGATGCACTACAGTTCTAGTAAGTATATAATAAACATAAATTCATTCTCAAATAGTTTGCTGAATATGTAGACAAATTAAAACTATTTGTAATATTAAGTATCTAGGAAAATACACATTATTCAGAATAATAYAGCAATTTATTAATTTTATTTTTTACCAAAGTTTCGGAATTACATGGATAAATGATTACACATTACATTGATTGGAATGATATACAAGCAACATAAATTCTGAGAAAATATAAATAGATTATCCTGTTATGTGTTCCTGATTATGCATTAAAGTATATTATTACTATTATTATTAGTAATATACACTGTATTAGATGGATTATGGGGTTTCATTTTTCATTATACTACTTATTTTATGAAAGTTGCTATTTGTTCCTATTTTATGAAAGTTGCTATTTGTTCCATGATAATCTTGCAAGTTTTTGTTTCATTCTGTGGAAGTGCACCATGAATTATTTTACCAGAAATTTCTTTCATATTTTCATGCTAATGTAGGCTAGAGGCGTAAGTGATCCAATTGAAACTTTGGAAGAACTTTATTCTCTCTTACTCATAACCGGGCATGTTTTGGCTGATGAAGGGCGGGGTGAGACCCCTCTGGTAATACCAATTCTTTTCTGTTTGTTGGTACTGCTGTTTGCTATTTTCTTTTATGTTTCTGTTTGTTAATTTTTACTTAAAGTATTCTTCGATGCAGTCTCAGAAGGCTACAATGAGAACACTTTTTTTCTCCTGAGTTTTGGTGTATTTTTTTGGTTGATTTGTGTTGCTTATATACTTCTTTGTGGAATGTCCAGGACGGAATCTGGAATATTTCGGGCTGTTCTAAAGGCTGACCCGAGCTTTGACGAAGCCCCTTGGCCTTCTTTGTCCGCAGATTCTGTGGATTTCTAAAGATATGAGGGAGACTCAAAATTATATATATGGGGTCTTGGTTAAACTAGAGCTATAGATAGTAAGTTTTGTGTACATTATTATGTAACTTTAGTCTTTGATGAAGTTTCGGACTTTGGTTAATGTTATAGCCTTTGGTAATATTAATCAATTGAGATGGTTGACATATTTGTAGATGGGATAGCTAATTAGCTTCAGATTTTTTCTTTATTAATATGTATATTTTGGTGCAAATCTTTCATTTCTTTTTTTCTTTTTTTTTTTTAATTTTTTTACTACTTTCTAGAAGGTATTTTTAAAAAACCGTTGTGAATTTGCTGTTCTGGAAAACAGACTTTCTAGAAGGTAAAACCGCCGTAAACGCTGAAATCCACGGCAGTTCCAAAACCGCCGTAAAAATGCTGAATTTTACAGCGGTTCAAAAACCGCCGTTAAATGTCTTCCAGAACCGCCGTTAAAACCCACTTCTTTAAAAACCGCCATAAAATTTAACGGCGGTCGATACAAAGGCGGTTTAAAAACCGCCGTTAAAAAAGCCTTTTTGCAGTAGTGGGGTGTGGTTAGAAAGTGTAAGAAGAAGATTTATTTTAAGAGAAGTATAGTGGTTAGTGTGTATAGAAAAATTTGTAATATATATATATATATATATATATATATATATATATATATATATATAGGTGCATTGAGAATCGGGTGTGGCTGTAAAAGCCGGGTGCCAGTAGAATTGACAAAAAAAAAGGTATAAGTACAAAAATACCCAATTTTTTTGTAAAAAATATATTTTTACCTTCTTATCCAAACATAAATAAAATTATCATTTTTTCCAATATTTCGCTCTGTTTCCACATAGTTTCTAGTTGGTTTCCAATTGGGTTATATGACCAAATAACTGAGAAAATGAACTCTTCCAAAAACATGTATTTTTATATGGTTTGTAATTTGCTTCCAACTGGTTTCCTGATAATTATGAAAATAAAACTTTTCACAAGCATGTGTTTCTATATGTTTTCAAGTCGGTTTTCATTGGTTTCTATACCCTATTAGTTGGAAAAAATGAACTTGTCGGGGCAAGCAATATGTTTTGTGCTTGTTTCTAGACAATTTCTTGGTTGTTCCTATATAGTAATTGGGAAAAGCGAACCCTGTTAAGGCAAGTGATATGTTTCGTGCGTGTTTTTAGTCAGTTTTCTGATTGTTTCTATACTCTAACAGTTGAAAAAATTGAACTCTATCTTATCTTTATTCCTTTCATGCTGTAATTTGTTCAAACCAAGAATACACCAATCACCCCTATATATTAATGCAAAATCCTCCTAACCTATGTGTCTGCTTCGTATGTTTCGTTTGTCAAATAAAAAATTCTGGTGCTTCGTTTGCTTATGTGTCATCCGAACCTAATATTTACCTCATTTATTACTTTTCTTTTTATTGTATCTTACCTAATTTAATTATTTTATTATAGTTTTCATTGTTCAATACTTTCCTTTGATTCTCTTACTATAAAAATATAAACAAGTCATATATAAATAGTAATTAAAATCTAAATTAGTTATTTTAAAATCTAAAAGAAAAATCACATATGAAATAATTTTAATTAAAAAAATTATTATAAAAATAATTAAATAAATTTTATTGATAATAGAATTTAAATAATTTGATTTTTGGAGTTTCAAATATTCTATATAGGTAAAATATGAGTTGTTTACAATAATATAAGTTTGTAACTAAATATTAGTAATGTATTCAATCTAAACACAATAAATATTAAATTATATACTAATAATTAATAAACATTAATTAGACACCAGTACAATGCGATACGGGTTGAGAGTATGACATCTTTTGAATATCCCAAAGTATGTAACTTTTTAACGAATTCTTTCTAAACATTAATATATAAAATAATTTAATAATAATAGTAATTAATAAAATAGATATTAGACACGGGTTTAGAATGTGACGCCTTTTGAATTTTTGTAAGTATTTAAATAAGATTATTAATAAATTTAATTTAAACATCAAATACAAAATTATTTAATATTTATAATAACTAATAAATAGATTAGACACGTACAAGGCACGCGTTGAGAATGAATTACTTTAATTTTTTTATTTTAGATTTAAAATTTCGTAATTATCACAAATATTTTTTATATTTAACTTTTGATAAGTCCCGTGTAACACACGATGCTAAACAAATATATATTAATGCAATTCTCACAATCTATGTGTTTGTTTCGTATGCTTTGCTTGGATAATAAAAAATTTTGGTGCTTCGGTTGCTTATGTCATCCGAGCCTAATATATATCTAATTTAATATTTTGTTTATTGCCTAATTTAATAATTTTTTTTTATATTTAGCCTAACTTAATAGTTTTCTTTTATTATATTTTCTCTAATTCAACAATTTTCTTTTTACTCCTAATATAAAAATATAAATAAGTCATATATAATTAGTAGAAAAAAATTTAAATTAATTATTCCAATTAAAAGACAAATTACATATGAAATAAGTTTAATTATAAAAAAAACTTATTCATGAAAATAATTAAATAAACTATATTTATAATAAAAGTTGAAATAATTTATTTTTGAAATTTTAAACATTCTGTACAGGTAGATTATGATATATTTGCAATAATTGGACTATGTAACTAAATATTAGTAATGGATTCAATCTAAATATAAAAAAAATAAAATTATATAATAATAGTTAATTAATATCTATTAGACAATGACACAGTGCGAGAAGGCTTGAGAGTGTGACACCTTTTGAATTTTTCAAAGTATGTAACTATAATTATTAATAAAATTAATCTAAACATAAAAATATAAAATGAGTAAATAATAATTAATTAATATAAACTAGAGACGGGTTTAAAATGTGACATCTTTTGAATTTTTATAAGTATGTAAATATAATTATTAACGAATTTAAACTAAATATTAAAATGTAATATTAATTAATAATATAATAATTAATAAATTGAACAAGGCACGTGTTAAGAACACATCTTTTCAATTTTTTATTTTAAATTTAAAACTTTGTAATTTTCACAAATATTTTTTATATTTAATTTTTTATAAATTCCGTGTATTACACAGGTGTTAAACTAGTAAAATATTATTCAGAAATCAAGAAAAAAGAAATGACAACATAAAAACTAAATAAGTATGAAATAATTGAAAATTTCCTTCTTCCCCAAACCAAATGCGGCTCACTAATTTCAAAAAATAAAATAAAATCAACTCCGACCGTCAGATGCACGTTCCGGCTCGAATACATCTTGCTGCTCAAATTACGAATCCAACGAGTTTTCCAAATTAAACTCGAAATTTGTAAATCTAAAGGTATATATTTATATTAATTGATTATAAGATTTAAGAAATTAAATACTATCTCTTAATGGCATGGAAATAGACATGGGGAAACCTAGATTTTGAGATCTGATTTGAGTTTGAATCAGGAGCTTTCTCTTTATTGTTGAGGGTTTAGTTGGATTTGGTATGACGTTGGCTAGGGAGGGAGGATGCATGGAGATAATGTATAAAGTTGAAAAAAGTATATTTTAGGTAAGAGAAATAAAAGTAGCGAACATAAAAGTTAATTGAAATTGTCATTTATTCATAAATAATAAGGTTATTTTCTATAATTTACCCAACTATTAACCGAAAGTGGCCCATAGTTTTGTTAAGAGATATTTTATAGAATCGTGGGCTTTGGGCACACTGAATATATATTCTTAAATGGGCTACTCTTTGGGCCTTTAGTTTTTATATATTTAAATAACAATTTGAATTAATTTACACGAGAATGCAAGGTGAATAAAATGGTTTGTGCATGCAAGAAAGCACTTTTGGAATAAAGTCCTAGAGATGGGCATTTTCTTCTTCTTCTGGGAAAATGGTTGGTGCAAATGCATTTAGTACTAGAAGTACAGAAATGAATGAACTACTAAATGTTGCTTATTTTAAAATCTCGATTAAAATAATCGCCAAATAAGTTAGTACTTTTTTTTTTTAATGGACTACTAGTATATCTAAAAGTCAAACTTTAAATTGATTTTTCATATTTATATTTTATTGAGTTTTTTTTTTAATTAAGAATAAAATTGTAGAATATCGATTCCACGGTTTACTTTAGTGGAACCGGAATCGAACTGCAATTCGATTTATTGCCAACTTTCCGAATAGCATTGACCGGTTTGAACCGGCCCGGTTTTATCTCAGCCGCCCCTCCTAGAGTGAAACAAACTAACCTTCACTTTCCCCGCACTCCATAACCTCGACCATGTTTCGGAGCTCTATTCCTTGTGTTGAACTTACCTTTTTGAATAAAATATATGTATCTATACCCGCGAAACCCTAACCCTAATTTCATCAGCTGAAGAGTATATTCCATTAATTTTCGAAAACAGCATGGAGACTCACTTCACTCATAGCCTGTTCGATAGACGTCCAATAATCAAATCCAGAGCCCCTGCTGTTAAATGGTCCAAACAATGGTAAAGAATAAAACTTTTTTTTTAATATTATATATTTATAAATCATGTGGATTTGGAATTAGTTTTCTTCCCCCGATTGATGTTATGAGATTGTGTGCCTGATGATGAAATTGGCGAACCAGTTTTATGGGTTTTGCGAAATTATGCTGAATAAACGAGCTATAGTGCGCATATTGTCTAATTGAACGATTTTGCAGGGTGTAATTAACTGTAATTGGTAAAAAACTTAATAAAAAGTGATTGGCTTTCCTATAAATTTTTTACGTTGAATTTATTTCAGAATTTGTTGTTTGATGAGTTGGGTTCCATCCATATGATCATGTGTTGCTTATAGTTTTTTTTCTCTGTTTTAAATGTAAATTTTTTTCGGGTACATTATTGTTTATATCTTGTTAAAAGGCCGTCTGTTTTTTGTAGGGTGCCACAGGACGTCATCGCAACTGGTGGGAAGTGCCTTGTTTTGAAATGGGTTAATGGTTAGTATCGTAGTTTTCGTCTTCCAATTTTGCAGCCCATGAGTATTTTCGATAAATATATTAGTCTGTTTTTCAAATTATACAATTTATAACTTTTCAAAGTCTTTTAGACATAATAGAGATTGGTTACAATGGTTTGTAATTTGGTCTGTTTCCTTTGTGGCATTAAACTCGCTAATAGAATGGTATTTTAATTGTTTCTTTAACCTCTTAGATTGTCTAAACAATGCAGGTAAGTTCATTTTGAGAATAAAGGTCTTAAGAAACAAAAAAAAAAAAAGTTCCTTTTGAGTATAGATTTATAGTTGTATTTATTTTTTGCATTCGTATATTAATACTTTTGTTTTTTTGTTTTTTTTTTAAACTCTCGTCAAGTATGTCTAATGTATTTCATAGGGTGCAAAAGCTTCTGTGAGACTATCATTTTCTTGACACCAAAATTAATGGCATACTTTTCGAGCAAATATTCATACTTTTGTGGTGAAAAGGACGTACTTTTCAAAATTATGTAAACAATTGTTTTGAAAAGTATGACTGGTCACCATAAAAGTATGCGATTAATATTGGTGTCAGTAAAATGACGGTCACATTCACATAGCAGACCATAAGGAGGAAATTGAGAAATAAATATTTTGGTCACGGCAGTGAATTTTAACTGTTAATTTTTTTGGTCATGCTTTTCAGAGGCTACATTGAAGACCATGAAAGAGAAACCAAATGAGGCACCAGTGGTAGAACCCGAGCCTGAACCAACTACAGAGGTTCTTTTCCTTTGTAGCTACGAAGGCTGTGGAAAAACATTCATTGATGCCGGTGCCTTGAAAAAGCATTCTCACATTCACGGGGAGAGACAATATGTTTGTCATTATGAGAATTGTGGAAAGGTAAATGATACATCATCTTTTACTCTACAATCGGGTTTGTATTGTCATGCTTTTTTCTTTGTCCTTTTTTTTTTTTGTAACTTCAAACTCGTTGCTTCTACAGTTTTTTTTTTTAAGTTGCTCATGGACAGAACACGTTTTTCATTATTTTCCAGAAATTTTTGGATAGTTCGAAACTGAAGAGGCATTTTTTAATTCATACCGGAGAGAGACACTTCGTGTGCCCACATGAAGGTTGTGGTAAGGTGAGTAAAAAATATATTTTACTATTATTTTTATTTTTTGCAATAATGATTGAAATTGGGTCTTAAAGTTTCTTATTTTGTCTTTTTTTCGTGACTAAGTTATGATCCTTACCGTTTGATTTGTTTTATGCAGGCATTTTCGCTAGATTTCAATCTAAGGTCGCACATGAAAACACATTCTCAGGAGAATTATCATATATGCCCGTATCCGGAATGTGGAAAACGATATGCCCATGAGTACAAGCTACGGAATCACATTGCTTCTCATCATGAGAAGGTACATACAACTGTACTAGCAAATTTGCTAGATTCATCTTTCTTTTTTTGTTTACTTTGTGTTTTTAATTTATTTTCCAGATTCTATTTGCAAACACTACCGACTTCTGATTCTCAAAAGTTTTTTTGCAAACACTCTCTTAGATTGTTAGTCATAATAAGGATACTAACACCATCGGTAAATTTAGGGTGCGATTGGATATTAGAATACATCATTTTCATTCCCCTAGAGAAATTTCTCCCCAAAATTGTGATTGGATTTAATTTTTTTAAGAAAACACACTAATATTCACTTGTTGTCACTTTTTCACTCATCAATCTCTACACTTTTTTTAAAAAAAGAAACCAATCATGATTACATGTTGTCATACAAAATTCGCTATTACCAATTGTTATTATTTTCAATCATTATTTTACTATTTTCAAATCACGTCAATTTTAATCATTACATTTTCGTCTTATATTTCCTCTATTTTATTATTATTATTATTATTATTATTATTATTTATTATTTATTTTTTATATAAAATTTACAAAATGTAAGTAGGGGTTTTCTATGGATAGGTACTAGTTGTACTTACCTGTCTTTAGGTATCTCCTAAATGAATACCATGTGCCAAATAGAAAATTATATTTATTCTTTTAAATATTGATATTAATTTGCAAATGTTTAATTTGTCCTTAGTATTTTAGATATTTTATTTTGCCTTCAAGTATATTTTTAAAATTAATAACTATTATTAATTTATTACTAAGAACCTCAATATTAATTAATCACAAAACAACCCCACCAACACATTGTCTTCTTCCTTTATTCTTTTCAAACCCTACCAAATCCACCATGAACGACAACCCAGATCCTCACCCAAATCAACCAAAAAAACACATGGAACCAAAAAAAATAAAAAAAAATCAACCAGCATCATTGCTATAATTGTTATTGATCAGGCAAACATAAAGTTTATGATCTGTAATCATATCCTTTCCTAGTTCCTACTGTCACCCCCCACCACCAATACATGTTTATAGAGAATTTATGAAAAGTACAAGAATTTTTTTCTTCAAACAAACGTTTCAGAATCCTATATAGCAATTAAGTAATCCAATTTATATATTTCTGCTGTGGTTCTGCCTAACCCCTACTCGCGTGTTCATTAAAAAAAAAAAAGGCTACTGATTGCTTCGATTGCTTAAAAAATGTCCAAGGGTTATTTTATAATTATATAATAATATAGGAAAGATTAATTAAAATAATATTTTAAATTTTATGTTTATTATTTGATAAAGGCTAATTTCTTAAATTAATAACTATAATAATATAAATTATTCAAAAAATAAGAAGTGCGATATAGTACAACATATTTTTCAGTTGTGCTCAAATGGATGGATGTGATTAGATTGTGACACAATCTAATGGTAAATTAGGGGCTATCTGCCGTCAGATAAGTACAACGGGTACCTATAATTAGAAAAGCCCATGAAAGTATATCCAATCGCATTCCTAGTTGAGTTTATACTCTTTCTTTGCATCCTACCATATGATTTTCTCTACCATCATTACCTAACGTTATCGTGACAGCTCATGCAGAACGTCATAGACACACCCAAATACACACCCCCGCCAGAAAAACCAACGAGGGCCCTCAAATCCTCGACGGGCCCCGCATCGTCCGAACGCCCGTACGCGTGTCCTTACGAAGGTTGTGAGAAAGCCTACATCCACGAGTACAAGCTGAATCTCCATCTGAGGAGAGAGCACCCGGGCCATTTTCCCGATGAGAATGCCAAGAAAACCGAACCGAATAATGATATGGATGAAGGGAGTGATCTCGACGCCTATGCGTCCGGAAAACGTAGCAACGGTAAATCTCAGAAACAAAATAAACGGAAGCCGAATTTAAAGATGCCTCCTTCGAAAGTTATACAACGTAAAAGTGGTAATGTTTCGGTTGGGAATTTGAATGTGGCGAAAAAGCCTTGGCCGACTAAAGAGGAAGTGTACGAGGATGACGAGGATAGTGAAGAAACGGAAGAGGAAAGGGAGAATATGGGAGAAGGTTGGATGTATGGAGAGAATAATAATAACAATATTAATGACGATGATGACGAAGAGACTGAATATGAAGATTAATAAGTCCTACTTTCGATGAACAAATAAACATAATATCATGTCTACACATTTGCATCGTGTGATAAGTGTTGAGTGGATATTAGAGTGTTAGTGATGTATCTTAACCCACCGAATAAGTTTGCTACTTCTGAAAAAAATGTTAAAAATATAAATTACATGGTGCAGTTACATGATCTGTTCGGTGTTAGATATTTGTTCGGAGTAATTGCCACTGGTGTTTAAGAGATATGATATGAAAATTTATTAATTGAATAAGTCGAAGAATGGGATAAAGTCAGAATACAACAAAACACTACAACACTACGTAGAAAGTAGAAATTCGTTATGAAATACCTATATGGTTTAGATTTTATAAAATATATTTGCAGATTTTTTTATAGTTATATTTTAAATACATCATATTCGACAGATTTTTTAAATACGATAAAGTACTCTGGAATCATATTTTGAAATTAAAAATTGAAGTTCCGATTATATTGATTAGAAACATGGATCAGACTTCGGGGCTGTGCAATGGTACTAGATTAGTTGTTAAACATTTTGTCTGGAACTAATGTTGGGACTAGAGCCGGCAATTTTAGGCCCAGCCCGGCCCGATTTTAGCCGGACTTGGCCTTGAAATGCTGAGCCCAGAAAAATCGGGCCGTTTTGGCCCGGCCCAACAGGCCCGTTTTCGCGGGTTGGCCCGACCCGGCCCGATCTGGACCGCCCTTTAACATTATATTACATACGATGGGCCGGGCTTGGGCCATTGAAATTGCGGCCCAATGAAATTTTGGCCCAGCCGGCCCGGCTCGATTTTTAGTGTTGGTCCGACGGGTCCGGGCTAGGCTGGCCCGGCCCACCCCATTACCAGCTCTAGTTGGGACTAAGGTTTACACTACACGAATGACACTGAGTCCTTCGGATAGTAGGTAGAATTCCGTTCAAATTTCAAAGGAGAAAGTTTTCGCTTATTATTTGTTTCGCAATGACCATAAACAAGAGTCAGAGTCAAATTCTTTCAAATGTCGATTTGTATTTGCCAAAGCTGATTTTTAGCCACGGTCAACTCTACGTCGCAGTCTCTCGGGTCAAGAGTCGTAAAGGATTAAAAATCATAAGTTGTGACGATGATGGTAATATTGTTAATAAGACTGCAAATGTTGTTTACAATGAGGTTTTTCAGAATCTTAAGGGGTTGTTTGGACTTAGTTTCGTTGGATTATGAATTCTGGTATTCAAAATCTTGAGTATTGAGAATTCTGTGAATAGTAAGAATCTTTGTTTGTTATAAGATTCAGAATTCTTTACTTTTTTTACTATAGATGTCAAATCATGTCTGAAAAGTGGATGATAATGTATTTTTATATTGTATTTGATGTCAAATCATGTTTGAAAAGTAGATGATAATGTATTATTGTATTGTATTTAGTAATATTTAAATTTTTAAATATAATGATGATGTGATAAAATAATTGAGTGTGGGGTAAGGTGTAAAATATTGTTGGTTATGAGTTGAAAATTTGAGTCGTATGACAAACGAGGATTGTGATTTAGAATCACAATCCTGGTATTGAGAGTTCTAAACCAAACAAGCCAAGTGAACGCTTTCAATAAATTGTATTATTGACAATATTTTAATTTGCCCATTTTTTTCTCTTTTGTTAATATATTTTTGCTCGATATGCCCGCGTAAACGTGAGTTTCCGAACTAGTTTAAAATAATATTATATTTTATTTCATTTGATACTTTAAATATTTTTGCATGTTTAAAACACTTTCAGATTTTATAATATTTTCCTTTTCTTAAAATTATTATATTTTACATATTCTTTCCGTCTCATTCTTTACGCCGTATTTACATTTTTAATAGAAAATTATTATTTTTTCTTCTCAATAAGAATGAAATGTTATTTTACTACGTTCACTCTTATCTGTATTATTTCACATTTTTAATTAATGATCATTTGATAACTATATTTATAACATCAATTATTTTACTTAATCGTGAAATGAAAAATTGCAACAAATAAAATCGGACAGGGGAAGTACCATGTTTTACATTTTAAAAATATTTTCTAATTTTTAAAGCATTTTTTTTTAATTTTATTCGATTTTTCTCAACTTTGCATTGATTAGTTCAAAAAAAATCAAAATTGGTACAATTTATCATCTTGTGTTGAAAATTGAAAAGAAATCAACAAGAAATTATTATTATTATTATTATTATTATTATTATTTGCCTTCCGAGGCAATTTATTAATTTATTATTATTAAATTCTTTATGTTATTGGTTAATGCAGCCAACAAGTACATTTAGGGGTTCAAGTTGACAACCAACTTAAAATATTGAGATTATTTTGCAATTTCGCCTAAGTAGAAAATGGACTCTTATTTTTTTCGTTTTCATTTTCGCTTTTGAAACTTCGTAGGCTTAAGATACGATTCAGCGGCTTTCAATTTCTGAAGGTTGTTCCTTTTCGAAAATCTATGGTATGTGTTCTCTCAATTTTATTTTCTTTCCTCTATTTTTTAATAATCATGACCCTTTGCTGGTTTTGATTTTCTGTGGATTTTTTCTTCCCAATTTGACACAAAGCGAAATTCATATCTGATTGATTTGTTTGATTTTCGCATGATAATAGGGATATCGTTATTAGAAGCGTTAGCTGAGATTTGTTTCTGGTTGGTTATTATTATGGATACCATAAGTTCTGTGAATAAATTAATAGGAAAGGAAAGGGATAAAAAAAATCCAGGAAGAACTTTTGATCCTTTTTGTGTTTCTTTGTGATGATGTGTATCAATTGTTATTATTTTGGGTTATTTACAAAAAACTACCCCATCTTTCACTACTTTTGCAATTTAATTCCAACCTTTTAATTTTAGCAATGTTGGACTCGACCTTTTAATTTTTTGCAATTCGATTCCTCTACAAAAGAGCTCGTGCATTTGCCACGTCGGACGCCACAATGGCATGAAACGGCACCATTTTTGCTATGAATTTTGTGCGATTCGAGCAACAAATGGAAGTTGTAACTTGTACATAATGATAATCAAAAAGTAGTTGTTGTTCTTTAATAATTATCAGGAAAAGGATGCCGTTTCATGCAAATTTAGGGTCTGACATGACTAAAATTAAAAGGCTGTGTCCGACATTGCTAAAATTAAAATGTTGAGATTGAATTGCAAAAGTCGCGAAAGGTGTGGTATTATTTTTGTAAATAACCCTATTGTTTACTTATTTTGGATTGATTAGAAATTTGGGTGATGTGTTTGTAGTAAATGTTTTTTCACAAGATTGTTTGTTATATCTCTGGAAATGGATGGGTTGTACATGAATGTGATTTAACTTGTCTAGAAAGTTAAATAGAAGAGCTTTGTCGATCATTCTTCAATTTGTCAAATGGTAATCAATTCATGTATTCAAAATCATTGACAAGCAATCATTTATTTGAATCTATAAACATTGCTACTAAATTAAGGCTCATTCTTCAGGTGTTGAGAGGCCTTGAGAGCGTCATATCCAAAAAAGTAAAAAGGTTTTCCTGTTACCTATTTCCGTAGAAAGGTAATTCTAGTCTTTCAATTGGAAAGCGCCTTTAATCACTTGGTGATTCTTATAATCTTTTGGTAAGTGAACGGATTACGATGGATTATATTTTATTTATTATACACGCTTAATATGTGGGATTCTTATTCGTAAATGGCGGTGGTGTGACGTTATGTCTTTGCCTTGTTTGGTAATCACCACCACTTCCAAATATATATAAGTAGTTATGATTATATCTCAATATAAATAAAAGCAGATTTTGCATGGGCAATGTTTGCCACAAATGACTAGAAAGCTTTGATTTAGTACTTGTCGTTTGACTGTTGCTATTTCTCTTGGTATGTTGACTTCTTACAAGTGTAAGACAAAGAGATAGAGATATTTTGGTGGTGAGATGTACATCTAAAATTTTAAGTTGTTAAAGTGGAGGAACTTTTGCATTATGAATCTTACATGTTGACGTAGGCAATAAAATTTTATGAGCTGTGTGTATTGTTCACCTACATTTCAGTGAATCTACTTTCTATATCTTCTTTTACTTCAAAGTTATGGTCATATATCAAAAACTGTTTGATTAATTATATCATGCTATTGTACGCAAATGTGATTTCGTAAGATGGTTTGTAACCCAAGGGTTAGAATAATAGAGAAAGTTACGTAATTCCTGATGTGACGTCATGTCATTTGATAAAGTAAAATATAACCTTTTTTTTCTTCTTTCATTTACTTGAGTTAAATACTCTTATATACTACGTGGACATGGAATCCCTAGTTAACGACTTAAGCTTTTGAAAAGACTACATATCTTTGAGTGTTGCTTTGTAAAATTTGGATAGATACAAAATGGAAAGTTCGTTGTCTGTGCCATATGTTTCTGATTAAGAGTGAAATTTAGGATTTATGCTGGAGTTCTTTATAGGGGGAACTATGTTTATTGCTGGAGAGTTTAAATTGATATCTATTAACGAATTATGTGAATGAATGTAATGTATACATGTGAGACATTTTAGATTAACGTTATGTATGATCAACCTTCTCATATTCAGCTTTTTTTTTTTTAAGTCCTTTTTAGTACCATTATTGTTGATCAATGTGCGGTTGCCATATTTTTTAAAAGAAAACTTTTAAGCGGTAAGTTGTAACCAAAGAGAAACGAGATGATGTGAGCAAAAAAGAACGTATCGTACATATCTGCATGCGTAATGTGTCACTAGTTGAGTTAACATGCTAATAAGTATTAACTTTTTGATCATTAAAGCTATTTCCTTTTCTCTGTCCTAATGCTATCAATAAATAATTATCCGTTCATTTGTATAGACCATTTTGCTTATGTAATCCCCTAAAAGGTCAATAATTATAAATATTATACACTCTATAGACTTTATGCATAATTTTTGCTCGTGGAAGCCGGGTTGCCTTATAAGCCTATTCCATATTCCAAGAAAAATGAATATATGCAATCCATTATCTATTTTTGTGACATGTCTATGATATGCTTACTAATATCGATACTTTTTGCTAGTTTGCTGTGGTGTGCAATTTTTTGCTGCTTCTTCGTTCCTAGACATAATGGTATAGGCTTTTGCTTTCTTTTCATTCCATTCATTATTTAAAAGCATATATCCGCACATTGGATTTGTTTCCCATTGTTGTTTAGAGTCAACCAAAGTAAATCTTAGTAAATGCTTAATTAGGATAAAAATGTCTGTCCGAGTTGGGTTTCTCCCTTTTATATATATATATATATATATTAGAAAATACGAAACCGTTGATTTTGGAGTACTGTCCCTTATATCCCTTGTACTACTCCCATTTTGTTTTCTTTTAGTGTAATTTATCAAAACGGTTAATGCTCCTAAATGAGTTAGTCATTTCACTGGTGACCCAAAGTTTGTTTTAAGAAACTGAATCTTGTTTATACAACAGATCTTGGTAAACAAATTAGATAGGTCATCAGCGACTTAAACACAAAAAACTAGGGAAACAAACATAAAAAGAACCTGAATAAAGGGGAAAGAAAATTGAAATGCTAATAAAAACATTTTCAGACCAAAACATCAATAGTCAGCTGCTTGTCTGGCTGCACTCCGTTGATGGTCTAACATGTCCAACCGGTGTCTGGATATCTAGTAACTCGAGCGTCTCTTCTTTATCCCAACCTCAGCACGGATTTGCTCAACTTCTTCGAACATCCTCTGGTCGTTTCCTTCTGCGATGGCCTGTGTCCCCTCGCTCTCTTCGCTATTCAGATGCTGGCTTACTGAAGGGCTCGCTTCAGATGCCGGCTGAGGCCGAGGGGGCGAAGGAGTCATTTCGTGGGGCCGAGGGGGCGAAGGAGTCATTTCGTGGGGCCGAGGAGGGAGATCCACCACGATCCTGTGGTGGAAGTTGCGGTGGCAGCAGCATGCAGCGCACACCGTTGCTTCCGGGCTTTCGTCCGGGCCGCTGGGCTCGAACATACGGCAACCATCGAGAACGCCCAAGGGACCGTGTGGTGCGGCGTGATTGCGCTGGCAGAAGGTGTATTGCACGAGAACTTGGTGTCTTGTCGCATTGTTTGCCATCTTAAAAGCTGGGAAACTGAAAATGTTTCTAGGGTTAGGTTTTGTTTGAAGGTGTAGGTGTTTGTGGTGGTGTGGTGGGTATATTTATACATGGAGAATTGTGATTAGTGCAATTCGATTGTGTAACTGGATGTGGAAATGCTGAGATTTTGCTGTAAATAAGATTTTTCATTCTTGTAATATTTTGACTTTTTTATTTTATTTATTTATTTATTTTATTTTGTGTAAGCTGGTTTGTGTAGAAGATTATGCAAATACTGGGTTTTTTTGGCATAAATGTGGCTTTGTAACAAGATTATTTGAAAATCTGGAATGTGTAACAAGATTATAAAATCTTTTTGACTATTAAAAACTTTAAATGTATTTTTTTAATAGGAATTTAAATTAAGGTGGTTGCTGTAGATAAGTACTTTTTTTCTTTTCCAAACTATATTTTTTTGAAAAGAAAGGAAAGCTCAAATTTACCTCCTTCCACATATTTCAATAAATTGGCTAAAACAATGTGCATTATTATTATTATTATTATTATTATTATTATTCGAATCATTATTATCAACAGTAAAGTTCCATGACATTTGAAAAGTCCACTTCTGAATTATAATCTTCATTCTCGTCATTTTCTGACTTGTTCACACGTGCTTCTCGTTTACAGATAGTCGCATGAAGCTCGTCGTTCACTTGCTTAGATAGCACCTCGACTTTTGTAAACAATGCCATCTCTCTTTTTCACAGCTCTTCGTTTTTTAAAACAATTTTCTTCATTTCATTCTATGCTAAACAAACCCACTTTTAGAAAGGCCGTGAAGAAAACTACCGCTCGAGTGAAGGATGGCAATACCGTATTTAATGAGAATATCAGGGCCCTTCTGGGAAAGCGACTTTTCATTCAACCCTTGGCAATATGTGAGATGTGAAGAGTAAACATGCACAAAAGTTTTAATGAAACTGTCCCCATGAGTCCATTTTTGTAGAAAATTATGAAGGTAGAAAATAACAATTAAGAAACATAAAAAGGGAAAGAAAAGGACATTATTATATATTAAGGTTGTCATCGATTTAGCTAATTTGATGAACTGATGAGTAATAAACAGCTAATATTATAAAAAAAAAATTAATAAAATACTGATTGTAAAACTTAGAGGAAAATTGTCCCGAGAGCGAATTTTACCGAGAGAATTACTTTCAATAAGGTCACCATTGGTAAGTTTTTTAAGTTTTTCGAAAATACGGCGCCAACATTTCCCGCCATTATTACCGAAAGATTTTCGAGGGTCCTCGAAAGATTTTGAGAGCACTATTTCCCCTCAATTTTTTGTAATTAAAAAAATAGTAAAAATATATAAAAATATAATTGGGTAAAATAAAACCATATCATGTCTTTTACGCACGTAATATGATTTAAACCTGAGTTTTACTCGATACTTATTGACAAGTGTCGTGCAATTCGATCCCCCACGATACGAGCGATCGACTTATTCCATTGGAAACGTAAAATAGTTAAACATTGTTATTTTTGTGAAGATAGCGCGATGTGGGTTTCGTTGTTTTAGAACCACGATAAATAGTAATTGGTTGGTAAATATATATATATATATTTTTTAATTAAAAAAACTGAAGGGACCAATTTTACCTCGACCCTAATCTAGTATCAACAGCGGGTCGCCCCCGCTGCTTTCATTCTCTGCACACAAACAACACCAAAAGAAATTCATATCGACCACCCGCCGAGTTGCCTGTCGTTCCGTCCAGCCACCATCTAATCTAGCCGTCGTTGCCGTCTCCATTTCTGCCACCAAGCTGTCACCGAACCGCTGCAACCGCTGGCAGCTCCAGCTCCATCCAGCTGTCGTAGAAGCAAATTTTTTTTAATATTTTGTTATTTATTTTTTGGGATTAGTTAGTTTTAGTTTTAAGGTTTAATTTCTAATTAGAAAAGAAATTTGAGTTTGTTATATAATTTGAGTTTAATTATGAGTTATTATATAATTAGGATTTAATTAAGAAATTATTATATAATTACGTGTTATTATATAATTAGAGTTTAATTTAAGAATTATATATAATTAGAGAGTAATTTAGAAATTATTATATAATTAGGGCTTATTTTAGTGTTTAATTAATATTTAGGGGTTATGGGTCGTTTATGGTTCGAATAAGTATAATTGACTTCAATTTATTTTAATTATGCAATTAAAACTTAATTTAGGATTTACATTGTAATTATGGCACAAATATATATATATAGTTATTTGTTTATCAGTTTCTTTATAAAAATATTTTTTCATTGACGTATTATTTTATTATAATCTTACAAAAATACTTTTTATACATAAGAAATTTCTTATTTATTAATATAATTATCTTGTTATCATTTTATATTTTTTCTTAATTAATTTTTTAATATTTTTTTTATTTTTATATATATATTTCCTTAATATTAATCATGTTTATATTGGTAAATTAACATTAAATTAGCATATATATCAATCAGCTACTTAGTTGAATCAACTATCAATTGATTAAAAAAAAAAATACGATTCTTAATATTTTTCCCCAACCATAATTTATTAGAGTTAATAAACTATCAATATTTTATTGAAAATGGCAGCCTAATTTAGTTTTTAAAAAAAAATCTCAAAATCAGAAAAAATAAAAAAATCATTCTCCCGTTTTCGTTCTCGCTATTGAACTTTGAAGGCTCAAGATACGTTCCAGTGCCTTCTCGGAAATCTATGGCGTGTCTTGATTTTATTTCGTTCCTCGATTGTTTAATTTCACGATGGTTTGTTGTTTTTATTCAATATTTTTTTTTTTTTCAATTTGACCCAAAGCAAAATTTACCATCTTTTATACATGGCTACGGTTGTTGTTGTTTGCCATCCAAAAATTGGGAAACAGAAAATGATTTTAGGGTTTAGGTTTTGTTTTAGAGGAACATTCTTATTAGGTCCGACTAACTAATCATCCGTTATACTAATTAATGCATTATTATAAAAAATTTATATTATAGTAAAAAATTAATATATCGTAGTATAAAAATTAATATATCATATCATAATACGAGTCAAAAATTTATGAAAAATCAATAATTTTAAGTAAAAAACTATAAATTATAGTACAAAACATATTATAATATCGTGTCAAATGATTTAGCTGGTCGGTCATGATTCCTTAATTTTAACACAAATGTTTGTCTTTGTTAAAGTGTAGATGTCCGTGGCTTGTGGTGGGTGTTAATAAATGGAGAATTGTGATAATGCAATTTTATTGAGTATTTGGATCGTGGAAAATGCTGATTTTTTTTCTATAAATATTATAATATTTGAACTTTTTTTAATTTTATTTTGTTTTTCTGTTTTAAGGTGTAGATGTTCGTAGCTTGTGGTGGGTATTAGTACATGGAGAATTGTGATAATGCAATTTTATTATGTAACTGGATTTTGGAAAATGCTTATTTTTTCCTATAAATGTTATACTATTTGAGCCTTATCTAATTTTATTTTGTTTTTCTGCAATTCTGGAATCGTATTACTCAAATTTAGCATTTTTTTGACAAGTGTAGTTACTGTTGAATAGATTTATATAGTGTGTTGTGATTTATTTTGAAACACAAGATTTTAAAGATTTTCAATTTTTTTTCAAAGAAAATAAAATTTTAATTTCATAATTCGCCCATAAGTTTGTGTTTATGTTACATAAATTATAATTATAATTATAATCATGACGATAACAATTGACGAATATAATTACAATTATAATTCTGCGATGTTTCAAAGTATATTTGTGTTGCTTTTTGCAGTCTAAAATATTAAAATATAAAATCAACTCATATTATAAAAATTAATACATTAAACTATCGCCAATACATTATAGTATAAAATCAATACATCATTGTATTGTATTAAAAATCACGAAAAATTAATACTTACGAATAAAATAACAATACATTATAATACTAAATATTATAGTATCGAGATGGGTCATGATCGGGAAAATTGCTTTTTTGCTCTATTATATTGTTCACTTTCCAATTTAGGACCAAGATATTGTCCACTATCAAAACACATACACGAAGTTGGCATAATCATCAAAAAAAGGTACAAAATTATTCCGATCGGGCTTTTTTGCTGACGTGGCGTGATTCAATAATTTCTTATCATTTTTCTTTATTTTTAAACATTAATTGAAAAAAAAAACCCTAAGAAAGAAATCAATTTTGGTCCATTATGTTGGTCACATTCCAAAAAACGTACGTGACATTGACCATCATCAAATCACATCTGTTAAGTTGGTCAATTCATCAAAAATGGTCCAAAAATATTTTTTATATTTTTTAAATAAAAAAAATATATATTTAATATCTATTAGATATGTAAATTAATTTATAAATAATTATATTATATTTATAAATGTAGATTATATTTATGAATTATGATATTATAAATACATAATATTATAATAAATATTATATATATAATTATTCATAAATAATTATAAATACATATTATTAAAAATATATATTATTAATTATAAATATATTTTATATACAAATAATGATATATAATTGTTACAAATATATAATTTTTATTAGTAAGAATTTAATTAATAAAAGTTTAATAAAATTAGAAATAAATATAAAAATATAAATTATATATAATATTTATTATAATATTATGCATTTATAATATCATTATTCATAAATATAATCTACATTTATAAATATAATATAATTATTTATAAATATAACTTATAAATTAATTTACTTATCTAATATATATTAAATATGTATTTATAATTATTTATGAATAATTGTATTTATAATATATATATATATATATATATATAATATTTATTATAATATTATGTATTTATAATAATAATATATTTTTTGAATAATACGTATTTATAATTATTTATGAATAATTATATTTATAATATATATAAATATATAATATTTATTATAATATTATGTATTTATAATATCATTACTCATAAATATAATCTACATTTATAAATATAATATAATTATTTATAAATATAATTTATAAACTAATTTACATATTAAATTAATATTATATTTCTTGAATAATATGTATTTATAATTATTTATGAATGATTATATTTATAATATATATATATATATAATATATATATATATAATGTTTATTATAATATTATGTATTTATAATTATTTATGAATAATTATATTTATAATATATATATATATATATATATATAATATTTTTATAATATTATGTATTTATAATATCATTATTCATAAATATAATCTAAAATTATAAATATAATATAATTATTTATAAATATAATTTATAAATTAATTTACATATCTAATATATTTTAAATAAATATTTTTTATTTAAAAAATATAAAAAAAATATTTTTGGATCATTTTTGATGAATTGACCAACTTAGCAGATGTGGTTTGATGATGGTCAATGTCACGTACGTTTTTTGGAATGTGGCCAATATAATGGACCAAAATTGATTTCTTTCTTAGGTTTTTTTGTTCAATTAATGTTTAAAAATAAAGAAAAATGATAAGAAATTATTGAATCACGCCACGTCAGCAAAAAAGCCCGATCGGGATAATTTTGTACCTTTTTTGATGATTTTGTCAACTTCGTGTATATGTTTTGATAGTGGACAATGTCTTGATTATAAATTGGAAAGTGGACAACATAATGGACCAAAAAAGCAATTTTCTCGGTCATGATCCATCAATTTGGTTTGAAATAAGTGTTTGTCAAAATTAATTGCGTATAGATATTAACACACTAAAAATTGATTTATAAATCTTCGAGTGTTCAGATGAAATCTCGAACATTTTATTAATACTCGGATTGAAACTTTGAACGCGTGTTTAATGTTCGATTTTTTTCGAACACATATTAATATTTAATGTGTTCAAATTTTCAACCAGAAAATTTACACAATATTCCAAAATTATATTCAACGCTCTAAAATTTATAAATGGTGTGTTTTTTAAAAAATGGATACAAATATCCGCGTCCAATTTCAAATTCAAGGTTTATTTGTTTTTTTTCTATTTCATTTTTTTGGTGCATCGGGTCATAATGTCTTCATTATATGATGGTCAAAGTAAAATGCATAATTCGGACCACCGAAAAGTCCTTTTGTTAGTGAATTAGTTTGCAAAAGTTTGATTTATTTGAAGCTAACAAGATTATGTAAGTGATGAGGATGGTGAAAATGTATGGACAATAGAGTATGCGCTGAGTCTAAAATGTGGGTAATGCAATTTCAATAATGAAATAAGCATCTGTATTGTGAAAAAGGTCGTGGTAATATACTAATATTTTACATAAATGTGGCTGTGTAACAATATTATTTGAAAATCTAGATTATATAGGAGATGGCAGGTGATGAGTACCTTTTTTTTTCAACATATAAATCCATCTTTGTTGACAAATATGAAGCTAATAATATACCGATTAAGAGAAACTAGTGTAAAAGTGTAAATTTTGTGATTTAAAATAATTATAAATTAAATAAAGAAAGAAATTTAGAATTTAAATCATTAATATCAAAAAGGAAAAAAATAATTTTTATTCCAGAATATAGAAAAATCCCACAATTATTTGCATTTTAATTTATAACAATAATAAACAGCCACCAAGTAATTTTATCAATACAAACAAATAAATACACTAACTATATAAACACATGTACACACCAAAATACCAAATTTATATTTTAAAAGAAAATCTTAATTTCTATTTTCCTTAACTGAGTTCTTTTAATTCACACTCTCGTTTTGTTTTAAAACTAATCTCTCCAGATGTTAACTCTAATGAGAGCTAATCCTGATCCTCCTTGGTGAAGAGTGACTTGACTTCCTATTATTGATTTTGACTTTATGTTGTTTTTTGACTGTTTAAATTTTGTTTTTAATATGTATTATCAATAAGCCCTCTGTGTAAAATACTTGGTATGTTCGGGTTTTTCGCTTGCAACCTATGTTTGTATTATAAACTGAATTTATCTATGTAATTATGTGTGTTGAGCGTGTATTTGTTTCTTTTTGGGCATTACAAAATCATCAGTTTATCGAAAAAGCATATTAGTTTTACCGTTATGCGTTGCACAAGCAATCATTTAAATGTGTAATCATTTGGATCAATCGAACATTATTGTTTTTGAATAATTTAGAATAATTAAATAAATAATTATATATACGTAGAGTTTAGTAATATATATTCGAATGATTACATTATTTTTTTAATCATAATTTATCTTAAAAAATAAACCCTTGCTTTGTTAAAAGATTATAATTGAAGTAAACGTAATTTACAATCATACACATTCCTAATTTTGTTAATATGTTTATCTTATCATTGCAAATATAGATTTTTAATCACTTAAAATTGATTACTCATAATACATCCTTGTAAAGTTGATCATAATTAAAAAGGTAAATGATACAATATGTAAATGAGTTAAAGACATTAAAATGAATATCTTATCTAGCATAATTATTAAAATTATTTTTCTCTTCTCACGCTGTTTTTGTTGAACCTCAAATTTTCAGTTTAATTCCTCATTCTCCCAACCATATATGTTGTGTAGTAACATAAATCAATATGAGAACAGCTCAACTCCAACCATAAAAATAAATTTATTGATCCAAGCAAAATAGGTATAAAAATGATTATTGATTTTTATCTTAAATATAAAAATCATAAGTAAAGATAACATTATTTGTTGTGATCACACATTTTTAGAAATAATAAATATAAAAACAATTATATGTTTATAAATACATAAAGTTCACTGCGAAAATGGAATATAATGTTTAAGTACAAATAAACTGGTTTTATAATATAATCTTCCAATAATTACGTATAATCCGCCTTATATTACTAATTTAATGTACACTTGAATTATATACTTCCACCTGGTTTCATATGAGAATTATTTAAGTGTATGTGTCTGTATGTATTTATTATTATTATTATTATTATTATTATTATTATTATTCCTATCCCTTCATATCTCTCATCTGTCATTCGATGCACCTCCCTTTTCTTTTCCTTTCACTAACATCTTTCTGTCCCGATCATTTATTTTTCTTATTATTATTCTCTCTATTATCCTCTTCATCTCTCTGTTCATTTATTTTTCTTATTATTCTTCTCTCTTATCTGCTTCATCTCTCTCCTCTGTCCCCTCCCACAACAGTTAGAATTCGATCGATCTATATCCTCTCTCACCAACACTCTCTCTGTTCGAGTCAGATTTTTCTTACAAATCGAGCTTATATCTCTGTTTTTAATTTTTACCAATCTCTTTTGATTTTTTTTTACTAATTATTCAATTCACTTGGATAAACTACAAAAAAAAAAAAAAAAAAGTTAAATGTTGACGGGCCGGACCCGTCAGCATACCCGTCAAAAAACGAATGCTGACGGGTTAGGCCCATCAACACTTTTGGCGTCAGTAAATGATTGCTGACGACTACCCGTCAGCGAAACACATAGCCATAACCCGAGACCTGTCAGCAAATGATGACGGTTGTGTAGGCTGTCAGCATATACTGGTGGATTTTACACGTCAGGAAATTCGAATTTTACTGACGGGTATCTGTCGTCGGCATATGCTGACGGTTTCTGCCCGTCAGCGTTCTCAATTTTTTTTGAAAATCTTACCTGTTTTTATTTCACATATCAATAATTCAACAAGAAAACTAAATTGTATTTTCCTAAAATAATATAAAATTAAAAATCAAAACATAAAATTAATTAACAATTTTTATCGTATAATTTATAAAATATAAATAAACTACCAAATATAAGTAATATTCGTTCGTAAATAAACTAAGTCGCCGCATCATCATAACCATCATCATCATCATCATCATCATCATCATCATCAGTAGCAGGAGGATCAGGAGCAGGAACAGGAACTAGACCAGCAGGAGCATTAGAAGATCGTCGTGTACGTTGCCTTGCCATCGCTACGGCGACTTCCCTTATCACCTGGGCACGGAGAGCCTCCTCGTTCTGTAGCATCTGGTGAGCATGCTCCTCACGCATGGCCTGAAGCTGCTCCTGATGTGCAAGCTCGCTCGCCTCGACCTGACTCTTCAAAAGCTCCATCTGCGTCTGGAGCTCCGAGACACGGCTATCACGAATAGAGGAAGTACCGCCTGTGGAACTCTTCGAAGCCAGAAGAGTTCCTAAAAATCCCGTGCCAAACCACCGACCTTTCTTCACCCCGACGGTTGTAGATAAACCGTGTTCTCGTCGACGGAGCAAGGATCTAGTGATGAAGCACGAGCCTTCTCCAGATTTCTCTGATACTCCTCCTGCAATAATTTGATTGATGTATTATTTATCGTTTTGAGGATTAAAAACGAATTATATATATTTATATTAATTACATCTAAAAAAATACTTACAAAAATCTGCTGCGATTGAGTATCAATGAAAGAGCCGTCGGGTTTCTGGTGCATGGTCAGGAAAAGCTCGAATCCAACTAACTCACCAGAACTCTAACAAGTTAGCTAAAGTGTAATCTTAAAAAATAATTATATAAAGAAACCTAGAGAACTATGAACAACAACAAGTACTAATCATAACAAGTCCGATAAAAACCCAATATATTCATGTTTCCATATCACCCTAACTTTTCAACACCAAAAAGATTACAAGGAGAAATTCATGAAATTGTTATGATCAGATGTTCAATCGTGTTTCTAAAAAATAGGGCATGATGATTGTAAAAATGATATTAGAGATCAAGGGTTTGACCCGTGAGAAAATCGAATTAGATACCGAGGATTGGACCCGTGAGGAAATCGGATGCTGTTAAGACGATCGAGGAATTGACTGTGGCTAATAAAATTATCGACCAGTTGAAACTAAAAAATAACTAGAATCTGATAAGTTAGATGAAGTATGAATCTGATTAGTTAGATAAAGTGTACAAAGTCGGGCTTTTTATCAAGGTTCAGTTGTTTAGTTTTTTTTAAAATCTAGTTTAATAGTTGATTTGGATAAGTTTTCTTATGAAAACATGATTTTATGAACTTTTTAAATTTAAGTATTGTGTTTTAGTTATATAGAAATATTATCACAGTTGCATTAAATAATCACATTATCACTAAAACCTGTCACTTTTACTAAAAACTTAAAATATTATATTATAATCAGTTGCTACACTTAAAATATAATAATATTACCAATCAAACATGTGTATCAAAACTTAAATGTTAATTAAACACAACTTGCCGATCACCACGGCATTTGAAAACCCCCACCACGCACTTTTTAAAATCACCATCATTTTTTAAAATAATCTTGAAAACCATTATTGGAGGGATGAAACCTCCCCGACGGCGGCGTACACCACATCATCATCGACGTCTTCCCAAACCAATCACAACATCAATCAATCACAATTGCACAATCACAACATCAATCAATATCTCTAATTAAATCGTAATAAACTTTAAAAACCACCATCGCATAAACTTAAAAAAAAAAACAATTGCATAATTGAACCTTATTTGAACTAACGAATGAACCATAATTATGTAAGGGAAAATTCCCAACTACTCCTAAACGTAACTAAATATTCCCGTAAAATCCATTGAACATCTAGCTATACTACTGATCTAAGTATTATAATAAAAATACTAAACTAACCCTATCATGACGTACCTCTCCAAATTTTGGTTTCCTTTTTTGATCCCCTAAATTTCGGACTTTCGCCCCTTTTCCTTCCTTCAATATTTTTTCCCAAAATCACGCCCACAAAATCCACCGCCGAAGCATAAATCCAAACTAAATCAAAATCCAAACTGATTCAAACTACGGGACGCGATTTGAGGACGACGAAAATAATTAGTACCCATATCAGTAAGCCCTTCAGATTTGGCACGATTCACCTCGGAGATCAGAATCAATTGTAATGGCTGTAAACCCGTACAAGATTCATGAAATTTGAACGAATCAAACAGGTTAGTTTCCAATTCCACTAATCGAATAGAGATTTCTCCCATCAATCGAATCCCCAATTGTGAAAAATATCGAAATCGGAGAGTGGAAAAATTTCTGCAAAATCCAGTCCAGAATTAGGGTTCACGGACCGCTATAAATACCGTACTGCGAGGATGGCGAGGAGTAGAAAAAAGAAAGCACGCAGGTGATTTTTTTGTGTGTTATCTATCTCGTTCTAGTAGTTTATATTTTTTTGGCGAAAGTGCGAGACTTCCATGGAGTAAGAAAATTCTGATTACTCTAATTTCAAGTTGTAGTTTGGTTTTTCTGAAGTTCGTAAATTCCTGTGAAATTTCAAACGATTTGTTCTAATTCTCATTTTTGATTTCATTATACTTGTGTTGGAGTCTGAAACAGTATGGTATCTGCTAACTACTAAGAATAAATCCCAAACTTCAATTTAGTTTGAAAAATTTATAATTTCAAACTGTACGTGAAATGGCGTTTCTAAATTTTGATGTTTTTGAGGTAGAATATCTGGTTAGATATTTGTCATCTTATTATGGCAGACTCCAATGGCTTATTGTCATACAATATGGCTTTGTTTAAACTGGTATCTATTATATGCGTTCAAAAGTTTTATAATTAAGTGCATGTAGTTTGGTATTGTATGTTAAATCGTTATCTATCCTAAGTAGGTAGAGGCTGCATAGGGAATTTTTTTTTCAGTGAATTATTTGTGTCATCTTGTGACAGTGTGTGATATGCGAGCAGTGAAACTGTAAAAATACATATTATTTAGTGCTTGAGTAGTTTGGAATTGTAAAGAGCTGTATATTCTGCATTTTAAACAGTAGTATGTTATTTTTATTCGGTTTCACGTCAACTACCCGAATGTGTAGTGAAATTGCAAAAATTAACCTCGAACTTTCCACGCAACAATTTTTATTCTGCATATAACTCTTTTTGTCCTTGCAGAAGACGATCATTGAGGCGAAGTGTAGTGAAATTGCAAAAATTAACCTCGAACTTTCCACGCAACAAT
>BMAC01000697.1:109433-131997 GCA_014905375.1 Phtheirospermum japonicum | reverse complement strand
GTTTAGGAGTGATTATATAATTAGAGTTGAATTAAGGATTAATTATAAAATTAGGGTTCAATTTAGAAATTTTTACATAGTTAGGGTCCAATTTAGCAATAATTAAATAATCGGGTTCAATTAAAGAATAATTATAAAATTAGAGTTCAATTTAGTAATTATTACATAATGGAAAATTCCCTAATAGTCACATATTATAGAGTCAATATCCCTTAAAATCCTCCGAACCTTTTTATTCCCATAAAGTACAAAAGTATACCATATAATCCAAAAATGAATAATACATTGACTAATTTACCCCCAATATGTGAACAGTCAATTAAAACGTACACGATGGAAAGAAGAGAAGATGGAGCAATCTGCAGGACATAGAACACGAATCACGCGTCCGAATTTTTTTTCCATCTATACTTCTACGAGTTCTACATCCGCAACGCATATCATGAATATCGATTCCTTCGAGTATTACATAATACGTACTCTGATTATTCTTCTGAACGGATTGGACTTTAAGAATGGAAACAGACAGTAAGTTATTCTTCATTGAACTCCAACTGTTTTTGAACTTTTTTCTAAGATTTCCAGGCAATTTTTTATCTAGAGTGAACACGTAATTTCCATGAATTTTTATAAATCCCCAGGAATTCTTCTGAATCTCAAGTTTCCATAATTTCCAGGCAGTTTGCTATTTCAATTTTTACAGGCAGTTTGCTATTTCAATGTTTCCAGGCAGTTTGCAATTTTAATGTTTCAACCCTAAATTGAAACTTTAATTGGAAATTATACCCTAAATTGGAAATTAAAACCTAAATTGAAACTCTAATTAGAAATTAAATTGAAACCCTAATATAAATAACGAAACTAAAAATGAATTAAAACCTAAATTCAACCTAAACTATAATTACAAATCAAAAACGAAATTAATACTTATAAATAATATACAGAAATATAAAAAAATTGAAAAACAAACCAAAAAAACCTACCTGTGGACGGACGGCGACGGGCGAGCGACGGCAGGCTGCTGCTGTTGCGGCAGGTGGCAAGTGGCTGCTGCTGCGGGCGGCGGGTGGCAAGCGGGAGACGGCCGACATCGGGAAGGGCAAGCGGCCAACGAAAGGGCTGTGGTGTCGGCCGGGCTGGCGGGGTGGGGGTAATTTTTTTTTTTTCCTTACTTGATTTGTGTTTCTGTCTGAGATGGGGATCTGAATATATCCCCAAAATGCTGACGGTCGCGGGCCCGTCAACATATTTGTTTTAATTTTTTTAATATTGCTGACGGGGAGGTACCCGTCAGTAATATTTTTTTATTTTTTTAATTATGCTGACGGGAATTTACCTATCAACACTTTGGCCCGTCGATTACCCGTCAGCAAGCCCATCACCCAAATAGTATACTGACGCCGTTCTGAGGGTCGGTTGACGGTCTGCTTGCTGACGGCATTAGCCCGTCATTATATCCATGCCGTTAGCAGCCGTCAATATATACTAACGTTTTTTTTGCCTGTTAGCATTATCCGTTAGTATTTCACTTTTTTTTAATGTAACCAATTTTTTTATTTATGTAAATTTTTACACCCATGTTTTTTATTTGCGTTCGAGTAATTTCTTCACACCAATTTTTGTATTTATATCACATAATTGACGGTATAATTTTTTTCAAAGTTGTTGATTTATATCATGTAAGATTTTGATTTATGTAGTTTATATCTCTGTTTTTGTTTTTTTACCGATCTCTTTTAATTTTTTTTTACTAATTCTTCAATACACTATCGAGTAATTTCATGTAAGTTTTTATTTATATCATACAATTGACTGTTGTTTCCATATAAATAGATTTTTTTTTATTTATATCATGTAATTTACCATTGTTTCCATATAAATAGAAAAACATTCAACTTAACCATTTTTTCTTATTAATTATACTTATGTTTTTCTATTTGTATTTCTTTGATACTTTTTTTTTTCAATTTATATTATTTGATCTATATTATAGACGATATTGATCATTTTGATATTTTATTTTTCAATTTATATTATTTGATCTACACAATACACGATATTGATCAATTTGACTACTTTTAAGTAGACATTCTTAAAAAATTTTAACATTTTAATATATACTACTATAGAATTCTATATTATTTGTTGTTTTCTATTGTGTTTTATGAATTGTAATTTTGTTTGATACTTGTTGGACCTTATACTTTATTTGTTGAGATTATATATTAATTTATATTAAAAAAATTATTTTTATATTAAATATAATTTACGAGAAATATATAATTATTTTTTAATATTAAAATATCGTATTCAAATAGTTCACGCGCTATTTACGCTACGCAATGTTGAAATCAAAACGCAATGCGTTCCGTGATACTAATTTTAAAACACTATTTTTACCTATACTAATCTATTTTTCTTTTGCCTTAAACCTTTACCATATCTTCCCAAGAATACTTTCACTTTATCATTATCATTATTTTTTTCATTCTTAAATATCCCCCAAAAGAGATTTGGTATATGAATTTGGTTTTTATTTTTGATTATAATTCTTAATCCATGATGATTCATGTGTATGATTGAATTGAGATGCCAAGTGGAGTTTATAAGCTAGCGAAAATAAGTTGCGGTGATTTTTGAACTTTTCAAAAGGCAAATGGTACTCTTACTCGGTATGTGCATTTTAATTCTTATTTCATGAATTACAGATAAAATAAATTTCCAATTTTTTTTGTTGAAAATATTTTTTTTAGTCTTCATGCGATTTTTTGTTTTGACAAGGTTTTTCTAAAATTTTGAATATGCACGATTGTTCTGTGTAATTTGGGGTTTATTCCATAAAACTCAAATAATTATTCAAATGAAATTGACCTTTATTTTTAGAATTCATAATGGTCCGTAATTCAGTTTTTAAAATTTTCGTTATGCACTTGTCCCCATTATATTCTCCGCCAGATTATAGTCCTTATTTAAATTCTTATTATATACTGATTTATTGTTTCACAAGTTAGCTAACTAATTTTGAAGACGGAGCATATATTTATTTGATTTGTTGATATTATTTACAATATAAGAATGCATGATACATTTGGAATTTTCGGTATGATACATTTGGAATTTCGAGGATTATTTCAATAAGTCTCAAATTGTATTATGATATGATAGGACACATTTGGAGATCTTCAAATTATTTGAATATGTGTAATTTTCTTTATTATTTACAAAATATAATTTTCTTTTGAATAAAATTTGTTGTATATTTTTATCAAATCTAACATACCCACCGTTATTTTTTATTAAAATCTTTCAAATAATATTGTTTTAGAAAAAGTCTATACTCTCATTTATTTGTTTTTGTTTTTATTTTTCACAATGAAATATTTATCTTTTCGCAACATTATTTGGTGTAGTATTAATAAGATATATTAACATTATACAACAAATAAATACCCCATGCCGTTTGTGTCACCAATTTTTAGAAATTGTCAGTTTTATATTTTAATATCAAAAGTAAAAGTAAAAAATGATTGAAACACTTATTGTGATAAAGCCGATAAATATGTAAATAGAGTTAATAATGTATTTTATAAATAAATTTCGCAATGTGTAAATTAAATAATATATTTTAATAATAATAATTATTTATTCTTAAAACTTATATATCTTTAATACACTTAATATTATAATGTGTGCGTTTATATATACATATTCTATATATTTCTGTGTATTTACACGGATATTACGATAGTATATTATATTAGAAATATTTGAAAGAGAAGAAGGGAACGTGATCAATGTTATCAAGATATTTGTTGATAACTGATTTTAAATTATTGTTTGATAAAACTAGCCGATTGAAATAATTAATTTAAGTTTAATTTATCTAATATATGATTAAGAATTAATATATACATACACATAAAATCATGAAAAATATAAAATAAATTATGAAAAAAAAATCATAATAATAAATAAAAACTTTCTAGAAAATATAAAAATCGTTAAGAAAAAATATAAAAATAATAACGAAACAGTTATATTAATAAATAAATAATCTCTTATGTATAAAAAATATTATTGTAAAATTATATGAACAACACATTTCATATAGAAATTATCTTTTATAGAGAAATTGAATAAAAAAAAAAAAAAGATTTATCTCAATCTGGACTTATAAGAAAATATCTCAAAACAGAAAAAAATAAAAAATAAAAAATAAAAAATAATTCTCCCGTTTCTATTGAAACCTCGAAGGCTCAAGATATGATCCAGCGGCTTTCAACTTCTGAAGGTGGTTCCTTTTCCGAATTCTACGGTGTGTGTTCTCTCAGTTTTATTTTATTTATTCGATTGTTTAATTTCATGAGGGTTTACTGGATTTGATTTACTCTGTTTTTTTTTTTTTTTTTTTCAATTTTACACAGTGAAATTCCTATCTGGTGACATGTTTAATTTTTTGCATGATAATAGAGATATCGTTAATATATTTATTAGCTTGTAGATATGATTATGAATGAATTAATAGAAAAAGAAAGGGAGAAAAAACTCAAGAACTTTTGATTCCTTCTGAATTTCTTTGCAGTGATGTGTTTGTGTCTATATATAATAATAATTATTATTATTATTATTACTATTTGTTATGTTTATTGTGTTTATGATTATGGTTGTCGTTTACTTATTTTGGATTGACTAGAAAATTGGGTGATGTGTATAAAGTAGTAAAAGTGCTTTCACAAGTTTGTTTGTTAGATCTCTGGAAAATGGATTGATTGTACATGTGTATGATTTAATTTTTAGGTTTTGGCATTTTTGGACCTTGTCAAGAAAGTTAAATAGAAGAGCTTCGTCTATCATACTTATTTTCTCTGTATCGTGTTTGAATCTATTAACATTGCCAATTAATGAATGCTCTTTCTTCAGGTGTTGAGAGGATTGAGAGCCTCATATCTAAAAAGGAAAGAAAAAAAAGGATTTTCCGTAAAAAGGTACGTGTTTCTGGTCATCCAAACGGAAAAGCATATTTTTGCATGAGCAATGGGTGCGGCAAGATTAACTTAATCTTAGTCATTTGGCGATTGCTTATCTTTTGGTACGTGGACTGATTGTTATTTATTACACACGCTTAATATGTGAAATTCTTTTTTGTAAATGGCGCGCCTTGATATTTATGATTCTATCTCGATGGAAAGTCCGTATTTATGAAGTATAAATAAAAAATGGGAAGTGACAATTTCCATGACACGCGGTGTTCTTCTCATAAATTATGCTTGGTGGTGAGACGTAAACTCTCGTAAAACTTTTAGGTTGTTAAATTTTACATTTATGAATCTAAGGTGTTTGCATTGACAATAAGATTTAATGAGATGTCAGTATTGTTCACCTACATTTATCTAAAATTGTTTGATTAATTATGTCATACTATCATACGTACGCAAATTTGGTTTCGTTAGAATCTCACAAATAGGGAAAGTTATGTAATTCTTGATGTGACGTCACGTCATCTGATAAATTAACAAATAATTTTTTTAAAAAATTTGTTACTTCATTCAGTTAAACATTCTTATAGACCACGTGGAAATGCAATCCCTAAGGAATTGCTTGGAATTTTGGGAACTGGGATAATGAAACAACAAAAACTTAAACTATTGATCAACACATTTTGAATGCTTGTTTAAGCTTGCGTATCAGTATTACTAATAATTCCAAGTAAAAAACTCAGGCCTTAGAAAAGACTACAAATCTTTGAATGTTGCTTTTGTAAAATTTGGATCATTTCTCTTTTAGATACAAAATATAAATTTTGTTATTTTGTGCCATTCGTATTTGATTAGGAGTGAAATTTAGGATTTATGTTGGTGTTGTTCTCTCCTTAGGATTTTTTATGTCGATGATCCTAAAAGGGAAAACTATGTTTATTGCTGGAGAATTAAATTGTAAATCGATGAATTAATAATTTCTATGTGAAAGAATTGCGATACAACTTCTATATAATAATGTATATATGTGAGACATTTCGGATTAACATTATATATTGGTCTACTGTCTCATATTCTGATTTTCTAGTCGTTTTAGCACCAATACTGTTGATCTATTGTGCAGTTGCCATTTTTTTTAATAACAAATTCTTTAAGCATCCTATATAACCTGTTTTTACACGGTCTCTTTTATATTTTTTTATAAATCATTTTGCTTTCATAATCCCTGACAAGGCCTACAATATCAGTAGTTATAAATACTATACATTGGATAGACTTGTCTCTAGGTATACATCATTCATCATTATTGACTTATGCTATTACATGCTGCTAATATCGATGCTTTGTTGCTTGATTTGCTCCCACGTTCTACAATGGAAATGCTTAATTTGGATAATAAGTTATGTCGGAGTTGGGTTATATCTCTTTTTTGATATGAAACAAGTAATCCGTTGACTTTGGAGTACGTCCCTTATAACCTTTGTACTACTCTGCATTGCGCTGTTTGGTTTTAATGGAAAATTCAATGCCAAACAAAGAATAAGCCCCGGTTTGGACTGCAAACAAGATTTTGTATTAGCTTGCAGAATGTTTTTTTTTTGTCTTCTTTTAGTGTAATTTATCAAAATGGTTAATTCTCTTTGATGAGGTAGTCATTTCCACTATGGTAGCCCAAAAGTTTGCTGTAAGAAACCGAATCTTGTTCATACAAAAGATCTTGATAAACAACTTAAATAGGCCGCGAGTGAAACAATTGTAAGAAAACGAATCTTGTGCGCAAGTCATTTCATAGCTTTGGGACTGAATACAATTACAAAGGTATAAAACAGATCTTGATAAACAACTTAGATAGGTCATCAGTGACTTAAACATGCAAACTGGGGAAACAAACATAAAAAGAACATATTCTGAAGTCAAATAAAGACGAAATAACCCAAAACCCTAGTAAAACACATTTTTCAGACCAAAACATCATTTTTTGACTGAACCGTAAAACTCCCCGTAGTAGTACAATAATATATCGACCATTTTCTTGGTCTACGTCGACTAAATTCTTTTCGAAGATGTGTAGCCCCAGATTAAAGCTACATTTCTCAGCTAAATGACCCGTAACCTCTCGCTCTGTTCTCTATTCAGAAGGGGGTGGTGGGGGGTGGGGGGGTGGGGTGGCGGAGATCCACGAAATGGCTCTTTTGCCTCCTCGACCTCAGCCGCGGGCCCTTCAGTCAGCCAACTTCTGAATAGGGAACAGAGCTAGACGTTACGGGTCATTTAGCTGAGAAATGTAGCTTTAATCTGGGGCTACACATCTTCGAAAAGAATTTAGTCGACGTAGACCAAGAAAATGGTCGATATATTATTGTACTACTACGGGGAGTTTTACGGTTCAGTCAAAAAATGATGTTTTGTGTTTTGGTCTGAAAAATGTGTTTTACTAGGGTTTTGGGTTATTTCGTCTTTATTTGACTTCAGAATATGTTCTTTTTATGTTTGTTTCCCCAGTTTGTGTACATAACAAGAACTTGTTGCCTTTTTTTATACATGGCTATGGCTGCTGTTGTTTGCCATCTTATAAACTGGGGAAACAGTAAATTTTTTTAGGGTTTAGGTTTTGTTTGATGATGTGTAGGTGTCTGTGGCTTGTAGTGGTGGGTATTTATACATGGAGAATTGTGATTAATGCAATTTGATTTTGTAACTGGATTGTGGAAAATGCTGATTTTTGCTATAAATGTTGTAATATTTGAAATTTTTCTAATTTTATTTTGTAGTTTGTAATTTATGCAATTTGATTTTGTAACTGGATTGTGGAAAATGCTGATTTTTGCTATAAATGTTGTAATATTTGAGATTTTTCTAATTTTATTTTGTAGTTTGTAATTTTCAAATTGTATTACTTAAAATTACTATTATATTTGACCAGTGAGATTTATATAGTGTTATTACATGATGTATAATAAAAAATGAAAATTTAAAGACACTGTATTTTCTTTAAGAAAAAATAAATAATTTCGTATTTCGCCACATAAGTTTGAGTTTATCGTGGGACAACCAATTGCCAAATTATATATTCGTTGTTCAAAGAATTACCTTCCTTGCCCATTAATTAAATAGTCATACTCTTGGTAGGTTAGACTATCAGATCAATTTTTTCAGTCCAAAATTTTATAACTATTACACCATGTTACCAAATCTAATCGCCCCTATGTATTAATGCAAAATTCTCCTAACCTATGTGTCTGTTTCGTATACTTCGTTGGGGAAATAAAAAATCTTGGTGCTTCGTTTGTTTATGTGTCATCCGAGCCTAATATTAACTTAATTTAATACTTTTCTTTTCATTGTATCTTACCTAATTTAATTCTTTTATTATATTCTTCCTTATTCAATACTTTCCTTTGATTCTCCTAATATAAAAATATAAATAAGTCATATAATTAATAGATAAGATCTAAATTAGTTATTTTAATTAAAAGAAAAACTACATATGAAATAGTTTTAATTACAAAAAAAACTTTATTATGAATATAATTAAATAAGTTTTATTGATAATAGAAATTTAGAATAATTTTATTTTTGGAGTTTCAAATGTTCTATATAGTTAAATATGAGTTATTTACAATAATTTAAGTATGTAACTAAATATTAGTAATGTATTCCATCTAAAGATAAAAATATTAAATTATATACTAATAATTAATAAATATTGATTAGATACCAGTACAATGTGACACGGGTTGAGAGTACGACGTCTTTTGAATATCTCAAAGTATGTAACTAATAATTATTAACGAATTTATTCTAAACATTAATATATAAAATAATTTAATAATCATAATTAATAAAATATATATTAGACACGGGTTTTAAATGTAACGCCTTTTATAATATTGTAAGTACGTAACTAAGATTATTAATGAATTTAAATTAAACATCAAATACAAAATTATTTAATATTTATAATAATTAATAAATAGATTAGGCATGATCTTTTTAATTTTTTATTTTAGATTTAAAATTCAGTAATTATCACAAATATTTTTTATATTTATCTTTTGATAATTTCGTATAATACACGGTTGTTAAACAAGTATATATTAATGCAAAATCCTCATAATTTATGTGTCTGCTTCGTATGCATCGCTTGGATAATAAAAAAATTTGGTGGTTCGGTTGATTATGTGTCATCCGAGCCTAATATATATCTAATTAAATATTTTTCTTTTATTGTATCTTGCCTAATTTAATATTTTTTTAAATTATATTTAGCCTAACTTGATAGTTTTTTTTTATCATAATTTCTTTTATACGCCTAATATAAAAATATAAACAAGTCATATATAATTAGTAGAAAGAAATATAAATTAAGTAAAAGACAAATCATATGAAATAATCTTAATTACAAAAAAAAACTTATTTATGTAAATAATTAAATAAATTATATTTATAAATAAAGTTGAAATAATTAATTTTTTAAATTTTAAATATTATGTATAGGTAAATTATGATATATTTGTAATAATTGGAGTATGTAACTAAATATTAGTAATGAATTAAATTTAAATATAATAAAAATAAAATTATACAGAAATAATTAATTAATATTTATTAGACAATAACACAACGCAAGAAGGCTTAAGCGTATGATACCCTTTGAATTTTTTAAAGTATGTAACTACAATTATTAAAAAAATTAAACTAAATATAAAAATATAAAATGAGTTAATAATAATAATTAATTAATATAGATTAGAAAAGGGTTGAATATGTGACATCTTTTGAATTCTTATAAGTATGTAAATATAATTATTAATGAATTTAATATAAATAATAAAATATAATATTAATTAGTAATTATAATTTAATAAATTGAACATGCACGGGTAGAGAACACATCCTTTCAAATTTTTATTTTAAATTTAGAATTTTGTAATTTTCAAAAATAATTTTATATTTAATTTTTTATAAATCCCGTGTAATACACGAGTGTTAAACTAGTATATCTTAATACAAAAATTATTTCATATTACAAAAATTAATATATCATAGTGACGTCAATACATCATAATATAAAATTAATACATTATTGTACCCGTTTAGAGAATTACAAAAATCAATATATTTTTCAGTACCAAAATCAATTCATCATAGTATCAAAATCAATAAATTATAATACTAAAATTAGTCATAGTCTCAATTTGGTATGGCACAAGTGTTTGACAAAATTAAGGGGGGTGTATTCATTTAGGATTTTTAAAGACATATTAAGATTTTTAAAATTCTGATGTATTTAATTAAGACATTTTAAAACTTATAAAAGTCTTGAGGTACTTAATTGAAATTTCTAATGGATTATTAAATGTCCATAAAAGTTTGAAGGTATTCATTTGAGATATTTTGAATTCTTAAATTATCATGAGGTATTTAAAAAGTCAAATACTCTTTGGATTTGTAATTTGACTGGATTTTCCTAGACTTCTAATTTAATTATACATACAAAATCCCACTACCAAATCCCATCTTTAAACATGATATTTCACAAAATTTTATAAACTCCCAACAAATATGTAAAATCAATAAAAATAAAAGAAAATCCATACAAATCTTACAATGAAACAAATCTCAAAATGTCTATAAAAGTTCCAAATGAATACACCCCCCTAAATGTGTCTAGATATTTCAAAGGACTCAAATATTGACACCCCATAAATTGATGAGAACACCCCATGTTATAAATATGAGGTTGTTAGAATGAAATTTTTGAACATTGTGATACTATTTGGATTGAAAATTTGAACACATATTTAATGTTCGATTTTTTTCAAATACGTGTTAATGTTTAATTTTTTAATTTTCAGTCAAGAGATTAACACAATCTCAAAATTTATATTCAAATACCTTGATCTTTACAAATGTTGATTTTTTTGCTATAAATGTTGTAATATTTGAACTATTTCTAATTTTGTTTTGTTAGTTTGTAATTTTGGAATTGTATTACTTAAAAATTACTAGCATTTTTTGACCAAGGAGGTGAGTGATGAATAGATTTATATAGGCCATGTTTGGGAATTAACGAATAAGTGCTAGCTGGTTATATTACCTAACAGTTGATTACGTTAGTTGGTTTGAAATTGGTTGAATTGACAATTTGTACAGAAGTGTTTGGTAAAGAGTTGTGAGGTGATAGTTGTTTGATTGTTGGGTCTTTATTTTGTTAATAACATAGATTTGTAATATGTTGAATAACTAAAATAATATTTAGATAAAAGTCATTATTTAAAGCTTATCTCCCCTATATATTAATGCAAAATCCTCCTATCCTATGTGTCTGCATCTCACGCTTCGTTAGCTTTGGAAAAAAATTTTGTGCTTCGGTGTCATCCGAGCCTAATATTAACCTAATTTAGTATTTTTCCTTTTATTATATTTTACCTAATTTAATACTTTCCTAATATTATATTTTGTCTAATTCAATATTTTTCTTTTRTTACATGTTACCTACTTTAGTATTTTCTTTAGCATATTTTGTCCAATTCAATATCTTACTTTTATTCTTTTAATAAAAAAAAATAAATAAGTTATATCTAATTAGAAAAAATTTATATAAGTTGAATTAGTTTTTATTTACGATAAAAGTTAAAATAATTTTATTATAATTCTAAATATTTATTAAAGAAAAATATGGTTATATAAAGTTATTACAAAAGAAAAATAAATATAAAAAATTTAAATTCAATTTTTTTTATTTAATCTTAATATAATAAATTGAAAATAACATTAAATATAAATATATATATATATATATATATATATATATATATATATATATATATATGTGTGTGTTGTGTGTGTGTGTTGTGTGTGTGTGTGTGTGTGTGTGTGTGTATTAAAAACTATTGTTACACCAAACAAAAAACAACAAAAAAGATAACATAATGCTAATACTAATACTAATAATAAATTATTATACCTAGAAAAATAAATATTAAATATATTCTAAATATATTGATCTAATTCCAATTAATCCATTGATACACATATTATATATCTATACGAATAAATTATTATCTTACGCAGAAAAAAAAAAGAAAAAATAATATTACATGTACTACAAGTTAGATGCACGACGTTTTTTCAATACAATATTCAGTGTTATATAAATTTTAGTTTTGTTTCTCACATATTCACATATAACACGCGGGTGCTGTATATTTTACATTTTTTTCAAACTCAAATTCTTACGGGTTTCCCCGTCAAGTTTAGGGTATTATGATATACTTTACAACTAATTTCGTAACTCAATGTAAATAAAACCTAAAATTCTATATTCTGAAAATCAGTCTTACTGTGATTAGAACAAATAATGTTTTTGATATATCACAACTAATTTTGTGACTCACGATAAACAACTTGCAAAATTCTTAATTGTGAAAAACAGTCTTACTGTAATTAGAACAAATAATATTCTGATTTGTGTGTAAGAATTATTGTGAAAACAGAACAAATAATGTTGATATGTACAATTTTCAATATTATTCTTTTGTTATTTTTAATGAATATTACTCTTTTTCAATCCCGCATAATATGCGTGTGTCTGTTTCGCATGATTCGTTTGATAAATAAAAATTTTTGGTGTTTCGTTTGCTTAGGTTTAATTCGAGTTTAATATCTACTTAATTTAATATTTTCCTTTTATTGTATCTCACCTAATTTAATATTTTTATTTTATTATATTTTGCCCAATTTAATATTTTTCTTTTATTATATTTTTTCTAATTCAATATTCTTCTTTTATTCTCCTAATATAAAAATATAATTTTTTTAAATACAAATAAGTCATATAAAATTAGTAGAAAAGATCTAAGTTAGTTATTTTAATTAAAAGATAAATTACATAATATATAATATTAATTACAAAATTATTATAAATTATTAAATAAGTAGTGTTTACAATAAAAAGTTAATATAATTTTAATTTTGTAATTTTAAATATTCTATATAGGCAAATTAAGATTTATTTGAAATAATTTGAGTATGTAACTGTATATTAGTAATGAATTCAATCTAACATAAAAACATAAAATTATATAATAATAATAATAATATTATTATTATTATTATTATTATTATTGAATATTGATTAGATATCGGTACAATGCGACACGAGTTGAGAGTATGACATCCATTTAGGTTTTCAAAGTATTTAAATAATATTATTAACGAGTTTAATCTAAACATTAAAATACAAAATAACGTAATAATAATTAATAAATAGAGATTAGACATGGGTTTAGAATGCGACTTCTTTTAAACTTTTATAAGTAAATAAAATTATTAACGAATTAAATATAAACATGAAAATAAAATTTATTAATGAATAAATAAATTAGACAAGTACAAGGCAAGGGTTGAGAATACATCATTTGAATTTTTCATTTTACATAAGAATTTGTAATTATCACAAATATTTTTTATATTTATCTTTCAATAAATCTCGTGTAATACACGGGTATTAAACTAGTTATTTATAAAAGTTTCTTGATTCACAGATTTTTGAATATATAAAATCTAATTTGGATAGTTATTACTATTTCTTAATTAGAAAATTAGTCGTAAATAATTATTGTATTTATATTAATAACAAATATTTTTTTTTATTTTATTTTTTAAATTTGAGGACAAAATTATAAAATCAACTTACATTCCAAATCTCTCTTTTCAGAAATCTCCCGTATAGAACTTTTTCAAAATTAGTTTTTTGAATTTAAAAAACTAATTGTAACATCTATTTATCAAAGAATTTGACTAGTCAGTTTTCTAAATTAAAGTTAAGACTTTTCATTTTATCTAAAACATCTAACTTCCAAACATCCCATAATGTTATGAGAAAATACTAAGGTGCAATCACTATACCCATGTGTGGTAATCCAATCACTTTTTGACACATATATATATATATATATATATATATATATATATATATATATATATATATATATATATATATATATTAGAATCTCTTTAAATAGATTTATTGGTTAGTAGGGTTATATGTATTATAAAGTCACTACAGTAAAAGTCCACAATGTTATGATGTACTTTAAAAGTGAAATTGTAAAGACTTTGTATTTATTTTTTTTAAGAAAATAAATTTTTAATTTCATATTTTGCTCATAATTTTTAGGGGGAATTGTCAAATAGTCCTCCAAGTAGAGGTCCATTTGTCAATTAGTCCTACATCCAATTTTAAGTCAAATAGTACCTACTTTTTGCCAAATAGTCCAAAATTGTGATATGAATATACCACAATACCTTACTATTAAAAAAAACTAATAATAATAATTATTATTATTATTATTAATTGGGGGCCACCTGCTGCGAATTTTTTTTTCGGTTACCTTTTTTTTTCCCGATCATTTGAAAATATTTTCCGTCTGCCGGAATTTATTTTCGGCATTTTTTTTTCTGCTCACAATTTCTTACTGTATGTCTGAATTTCTTATTACATGCCCGAATTTCTTACTATATAAGAATTTCTTACTATATGTAACATGTTTTTTATTAAGAATTTCTCCGGCGAAGTTTTGTAATCGCAGCTTTCTCTCAGCAATTGGCTTCTCAAACTGTTGTCTTCGGCCATAATCGACGCAGCTGTTGTCTCTGGCCATAATCCGCCGCCGCCATTTCCCCCACAGAATGGAATCACGATATCCCATCCATTGGGCCACGGAGGTCCATCTAATGGAGGACCGGGTCGCCGCCCAGCGCCGCGAGATCCAAACCCTCCTCCTCGACAACCAGCGTCTGGCTGCCACCCACGTGGCGCTCAAGCGGCGACGAGACAATCTCCGCCGCCGCCTCCGTCAAGGTCGACCGCGACGCCCAGATCCGCGAGATCTACGAGCGCTCCCTCAAATCTGAGGCCGAGGCCCGATCCACCGACGGTCAGGGCCGACATCAAGGAACTCAGGGCCGAGCGCAAATTGTTGTCGGAGAGATTGACGGACATCGAGGGAGATCGCTAGGGCTCAATCGGAGCTACGACAAGTGCCCGAGCTCAAGTCTGAGATGGAGGTGACCCAAAGGGATATCCAAAGGGGACGGGCTGCAATTGAATACGAAAGAAAGATGCATTCGACCAATTTCGAACTAAGTGAAGCAATGGAGAAACACGTGGTTTCTATGATAATCCAACAGTTAAGGCATGATGGGTATAATACCAATTGCTATTTTAATTTTCTTTTTAATAATTTTTACATATATGTACATGTTAATTGCATCTAATCTATATTTTTTCATGTGGATTATGTTCTTAATTTTGCGTCTTTTTTCACAATCTAGTGTAGTCAGTTGTTTTTTCATCCCAAATAATTTTTTACTATATGTCTGAATTCTTATTATATGTCCAAAAATTTCTTACTTAATGTCCATAAAATATTTCCGGTCATCGGAAACATCACTTACTATATATCGAATTTCTTACTATATGTAGCAGATTTGTTATTTTATGTTCGAAAAAGTAAGAAAAATTCTTATTTTATAGTGAAATATCTTACTTTATTTCCTAAAATAAAGACATTCTTAATTTATGTTAAAAAAAACCCTACTTTTATAATAAAAATTTCATACTCTATATATGAAATTTATGGCCGGCCGCCGGCGGCGGCGGCGGTGGCAGCCGAACAGCAGTGGCCGGCAGGAGGTGGTGGTGTATTGTTTATTGATATTATTATTATATTATTATTAATAGGGGTAAACTTGTAATTGTATATTTATGTTTGGACTATTTGACATTTTGTATAATTGGTTAAATTGTTTGACAAAAATATTTTTTCCTATGTAGTATTTGACAATTGCCCCTAATTTTTAATTGCATTGAACACGTTTTGGAATGGCTCATACTCAACTCTCCATTTATTTCCACAGACAAAAACATTTGTCTATAGGCATTTACATAATCTTTTTTGCTCAAACATTTTCAAATAAATCAAACTAGTTAATAATAAAAGGGTCTTTGTTGGTTCAATTTCAACATCAATATAATGATAGAAGAAATTAGGACCTACAACAACAATAAATTAAACAGAGGAACAAATAAACCTTGAACTTGAAATCGAGTTATGGTGAGACTGAGTACGTGTGTGAAAAATAAGAATGAATAAGCCATTATATCTAATATATATATATATATATAATATAATGGATCTAATTTAATTAAATTAAAAAACTTATTTTAACTGAAATTAAAACTCAATCACCCCCCATAACCTTCATCACCATCGATCGATCAGCCCGAAAAACTTTTATCAAGCTTTCTAAAAAATAAAAATAAAAATGATGACACATAATTTTGGGGGGAATCAAAATTGAAACTCATCTTCTGATTTTGGAGGCACATTCATATTTGATTCTAAGGGGATTCATATCAACTTCTACAATTTTCTGATTTTTGCAAATTATTACAATTTTCAGATTTTTTATTTTCTTATTTGAAACTAACCTCTGGACTTTGGAGAGCGATTCATGTGCAGTATTGAGTGGTTTCTACGAGTTTTGACAATTTGAGGCCCCTCTTTCGTTCGATTTGGATTGGAGGTCCCCACTCGATTTTTTTCCTGATTTCTACGAGTTTCGATTATGGTTTCACCCCAATGGCTTCGAGTGAGGACGAATCAGGTAATATTTTTTTGAATTAGAGAGTTCATCTAATTTTCAGATTTATTATAGTTCATCTGATTTTTGGATTTTTGATCTTCGAGGTCAGTTTTTGATTTTTAGATTTCTATTTTAGAGGCCAGCACAAAACTTGTTACTTTTTGTTCATCATTGATTTTGAAATAATGAAATACACACACATACACACACACACACACACACACACACACAACTGTTCACTAACATGCACAAGATGATTAGGATGAGCATGGTGTTGAATGCTAATTTTTATATTCCAAGTATTGAGATTCAGTTTGATTTAGTTTTAGGTGATGTAGGTGTTATGTGGTTTTTACACAATTATGTTTCATTATGTGCAAAGTAATACATTAAATAATGCACAATATGTCATATATGGTTTTAAATTTCAATGCGCGTTGTCATTTGATATCGTTTTAGGTTATGTAGGTATGATGTGGTTTATGCACAAGTTAGTGTCAATATGTGCACAATAATGTATTAGCTAGTGCAAAATTGTGCAGTAAACTGTGCACACGTTATGAAGTTTAAATAATGATATATTTATAATTGCTAACCTGATGTTACACAATAGTCAATGACAAAAATATACAATTGTATTTTCATCCTAATGTTATAAAATTATTTTCAGATTTTTTGTGTATTTTCACCTCTAAAATTTTACTTGGTATAATTTATGATTGCAATAATCACTTATTTACAAATTATAATTTTCAAATGATTTGAGTAAGGAAACAATTGGCAGATTTCAAGACCTACCCTTAATATTGTTTCTTATTTTTATTTTTCAAATTTTTCAAAATAATTTCTGCAATTTTTTAATAAAACAAACTATAAAGTAAAGTCATTTCTACAGTGTTGTAAAGAAAATTGGCTGACGGACCAATTTAATAGAAGGCCAATATTCTTCGAAAAGGTAGCACGTAAGTGAGGAGAGGATAATTAAAAAAATCTAAAAGATCTCTTTCCTTTTTTACTACTCTCTAATATTGTATGATATTAACAGTTCATAACTTGGGTCGTCCACAATCCAACTCAACAGTCGGATCGTAATAATGTCATGCATGTAAATTTTGTAAGACTTACTGACAATCATTATTCAACAATTATAATTTTCTTAATATCACGGGCAATTTGTTAGGTAACTTTAATTTTTAGGGATATTTTTTTTTTTGCCTCCTAAAGTATCCCGAAATTTGAACTTTACCTCCTGATCTATTTTCTCTTTTAAATTACCTCCTAATATTTTTGTTTTTTCAAAATTGCCTCCTGAAGAAATATTCAGGCGAAAAACACGACGACCGACAGGCACCTTGCATACACGCGAGATCAATGAGGGCAGAGTCGTCCTTTTAGTTTACGCGCTCCTTTAACCTTGCTGATGCCTATTAAAACTACGTCGATTCATTTCATGCCAAGATACAATTGAAAAGAGGGTTAAATCTAGGGTTTTATGTGGGAGCAAAAAATTGAGTTCTTGATGGACGACATATGTCACTGTGGGAGAAATGCGGTGAAAAAGACTTCATGGACCGGTCTCAACCCAGGACGCCAATACTCCTACTGCGTAAGGTTTCGGGTGAGTTTTTCGTTTTTTAAGTTTTTTTGGGAAATTCATGCGTTTAATCTGAAAAGATTAACAAATATTGTATATATTGATCAATTTTGTTGTTAAGCTGTAGGTATATATAATTGTGGATGTGAAAAAAATCAGAATTTTATAACAGATAGTGAAACCCTAATTTGACAGGATTTTATTATTATTAATATTTTTTTGTAATAGTGAAAACCTAATTGTAGAAATTCGGATGTGAAAATATTGTATATATTAATCAAAATTTTATATTTTGGATGTGATTAAGACCAATTTTAGTAGGGTTTATAACACAAATTTGGAACCCTAATTTGATTGAGTTTTTTTTTCTAATATAATTTGTTATTTTTGATAGGGAAATTCGGGATATTTGTAGTAAGAAATTTTGTTTGTTTTTATAGGAAGTTGGAGGTTTTATGTACTTTTCTTGAATTGATCCACCGATCTATGCAAAGGTTGTATGTACTTTTCTTGGATTGATCCATCGATCTATGCAAGGGCTCATCAAATCATATCAGGGCTACTGAAACGAGTGAACCGACTTGAAGGTGATTTGGGGCGTAGGAACTTCAGGGAGAAGTTGTTGTGGATGGTGCTCATTGTTTCTTGGATTGTGATGTACCTCTTCAAGTGATGTTGGTCTTGTTTCCAATTGCAAATTGTTGGTCTTGTTTCCAGTGTGAACAATGTCTTCATGGTCTAATTCTAAGTTTCCAATGTATGATTTCATTCCATGGGTCGAACATGTAATGAATGAAGCAAACACTTGTTAGTGTTTGTATCTTATGTAATGAAACCAATTATGTTTTATTAATATGTAATGAATTAAGGAAACACTTATTGGTGCTTGTATCTCATGTAATGAGAAGATGATGTAGATGGTGTCAATTTCTTGTATTTTGATGAACCTTTTTAAATAATGTTGATTGGTATTTTATGTGATTGTAAACAATTTGTAATGAACAATATTTTGGTATCCATTCAGAGCCCTTTTGGCATCAATGTTAGAGCCCTTTTTCCAAAATTCACAACCATTTAAAACATCAAAATGAAACCAACATAAGTTACTTGCCTTATTCCAATAATAATTCAAAGAAAAAACATCATAACATTGCCAAAATGGTTCATCATTGTAAAACTTGAAGGTCTATAGTTTTAAAAATAAGTCTCAGTTTTATGATGTTGTTATCAATGTTAACCAACACTGACTACCAACATTAACCAGAGTAAAATTAAAAATATGCAGCGGAAATTAAATTTAAGAACACGATAGAACAAATTCAGTTCACAAGTAAAAGTACTTGTGAACTTGGGTGTACAAACCCGGAAACTATATTACTTTCTTGTTTTTCGATCAATACAAAAATATTAAGTAATATATGAAAACTAAAGTATCAAAATACATGATACTAAATACTTGTCGCCTAGGTTGATCAAGCTCTTCTCCGTTGGTCACGCAACTTCAAATAGCTTGTCGACCTTGAACAATGGCTCCAAGTAGTCTTCGTGTTCTTTTCTCCTTGCCGTACGTCTTGAGTCTTGCGTCGTCCGTCTTCTTCAGAATTCCCGTGCGTAAAAGTCGTCAATAGCTTTAGAATTCTTCTTGTCTTAAATAGACAACCCTAGAATTCTAAACTTGGAAAATAAGCATACTAAAATCTAGACACAATCTAGGAAAATAAAATTCTATAAATAAACTAGGAAACACAATCTAGAGTTCCTAATTAATTTTGTACCTAAGAAAGGCAAATGACAAAATAGGAATTATTGCCAAGAATAAATTCCTCAACAATCATTACACACCAATGTCACAACCTTCTTTCCATAATTCACAATCATTTTAAACATCAAAATGAAACCAACCTCAGTCTTCTTCTCACCATCAGGAATTTACAAAAGAGATCATCACACACCAAAAATCACAGCCTTGTTTCAACAATTCATCAGTCGCTAAAAACATCAAAATGAACCTCCATTTCAACCCTCTTCCTACTAATGAAAACAAGAACTTCATAAATGTGAAAAATAACCACTATATCTATGAACTGCAGCTTTTGCCAGATCCCTTGCTATGTCTTGTTTGGTTGTTATATCCACTGCATCTTCTCCACTTGTTACTAGAGCCCTTTCCATGTCTTGTTTGGTTGAACCCACTCCAGATTTGCCAATTTTTTCCACACACCTTGCCATGCCTTGGTTGTATTAATTACAACTTTGCCCTTGGTTATTTTTGAGCCACTTGCTGCCTTCTCCTTTGAGTGTGTGGTTATTTGTGAAAATTTCTGGCTCACCTACACATCCTTCACATGTACTTATATAAATTTCATGATTTATATACATATGTTACTAAAAGTGAGTTATCTTATGCAAAGGTAACATACTCTGATTTTTACCTTTAGGGTTGTTGATACTTGTGTTCCTACTTGTTCCACCTCGTTTGCTGCCTTCTCCTTTGAATGAGAATTTCTTTGTGAATTTTTTTGGCTCACCTACACATCATTTAAAAAAAAATTATTGCTAAACATTTTCTGTGGTTTCAAAAATATATGAATATCCAAGGATTTGTACCTTTAGCTTTTTAGACACTTGTATTCCTACTGGTATGAAAACGCTTGTTGCACTCCTTTGAATCTGTGGCGGTTTGTGAAGTTTTCTTGCTCACCTACACATCATTCACTTATATAAAGTAAGGTCTTAACATTTAACTTTATGAAAATCCTAAGATCTTTACCTTTAGCTTTTTCCTTACACCAAGGGTTTTTGAAACTTGTTTTCCTACTACTAGTTCCACCTCTTTTGCTGGGAATAACCTCTTCTTAGCCTACAAATAATATTAGTAAAATAGTTAGTTATAAAAGTTGCATTGTTGAAAGTAGAAAAACTCATTATACTTGTGTTTTGGGAGGTGTATCTGTAAACAGATTTGGATCAACCACCTTTGAGAATCTAGGACTCTTTCTAGGTACCTACATATACAACTACTTAGTATGAATTGACATATACAACAATAGAAAGTAAGAAGAAGAAAAGGAATAACTGAACATCTGGTGCACAGTATTCATGACCTTGAGCAGCTGGGAAACTCAAAATTTCATCAGGGGGATCTGGATCAGCAACTTGTGAGAATCTAGAACTCCTCTTAGGCACCTACAAATTGCCAATTACAAGACATTTATTGAGTATAAATTGGCATATACTACAACATAAAGTAAGAAGAAGAAAAGGAATACCTGAACATTTGGTGCACAGTTTTTCATGACCTTGAGCAGCTGGGAAACTCAAACTTTCATCAGAGGGATTTGGATCAGCTTGTGAGAATCTAGAACTCCTCCTAAGCACCTACAATTTGAATTTGACATAAAACTAAAGATACCAATCCTTAGAAAGGAAAATAAAATAGCATTGAAAATAACATCTTCGCATCCACCGCCTCGTACCACATCCAACTCCTCAACCTGAAAAGTTTGATAAAAATGGGTGTGAGCTTTCAACTCGCTCAGTGGGGATTTGTTTGTCAATATTAAACATAAATCATACAAACCATAAATGAATAGCTACAACACACTATCAGTCGTTCATAGATGTTGGCCAACCATAGATTTAGCTCGAAAGCTACTGTTGCTTTAGCCCGAAAACTACTGTTGTTTTAGCCCGAAAGCTACTATGGAATGTTGCATTGAGACATAGATAATTCATACAATCACATTTAACATAGACAAACATAGAACACGTTCGGCAATGTTAAGAAGAAATCATATAAATCATAAATGAATGGCTACAACACACTATCATTATTTTAGCTCGAAAGCTACTATGGAATGTTGCATTGAGACATAGATAATTCATATAATTGCATTTAACATAGACAAACATAGTTTTGAAAAAGTTTAGAATCACCCACCTTTGAATGCGTTTCGTGAAAATGCGAATGTAGATGCTCGTGCTTGAAAATTCTACTTTTGAGATCCCTCGTTTCCTACATTAAAATAATAATTTATCTTAGAACTTGCTTTGAAAAAATAGATTTGGACTAATAAAAAAATATATAATTAAACCATAGCCATAAATCGAACGTCCGGTTAAAGAAAACAAAGCCAATAGGGTTGTTTTAGTCGGGTTCTTGGAATTGGAGGGATAAAATTGAAGTTTTGGGTAAATTGGAGGCTCAATTGAACAAGGGTAAAAGTCTTTGGGATCAATTGGTTAAAAATTGAAGTCTTTGGGATCCAATTGAATAAAGGGCAAAAGTCTGGGGGTTGAATTGTAAATATGGAAAAGTTAGGTTAAAAGGTTTCAGCCT
>BMAC01000697.1:67899-109408 GCA_014905375.1 Phtheirospermum japonicum | reverse complement strand
ATTGCTAATTACAAGACATATTTATTGAGTATAAATTGACATATACAACAACAGAAAGTAAGAAGAAGAAAAGGATTACCTGAACATTTGGTGCACAGTTTTCATGACCTTGAGCAGCTGGGAAACTCAAACTTTCATCAGGGGGATTTGGATCAGAAACTTGTGAGATAGTTACCTACAAATTGCCATTTATAAGACACATTTACTAAGTATGAATTGACATATACAACAACAGAAAGTAAGAAGAAGAAAGGAATACCTGAACATCTGGTGCATTTGGATCACCTTGAGACTTCTTTTTCAAAGGACAACCCCTGATGTTATGGTTGGCACCTCCACACCCACCACATTTCATTATTGCTCCTTTCTTCCTCAATTTGGTTGTCTTTTTGGTTGTCCTTGACAATACTTAAGATTTGCCTTCATCAGCCTCCTTCCTTCTTGCATATTTTTTTGGCCTGCCAGGGAGCTTTTGACACACTGGTGGAATCAGGGGTATGACATTTACAGCATGGCCACATCTCAGCACCATCAAGAGCACCCATCAGATGAGTATAAGCCTTCAAAAATGTTTCTTTCTTGTAACAGATATCCACATAATCCTCTGGTACCTGGTCTAAATAGTACATACCAGAAATTGCATGTGCACATGGTATACCACTGAGTTCCCATTTCCTGCAGCTGCATCTCTTTCCCCCCAAATTAACCTTAAGTTTTATCCCAAAACACCCCTCAATCTCAAACTCATTCTCACCATTCCAATGGGCCCTGAATTCCATTGATTTTTTTTAAGTCCTCAAGAATCCTGCTGATTTTAGGGCAAATGTCCCCATTGTACTTCAGCATCAAATCTCTCCTCTCATGTATCCTCTTTAGAGCCGGCAATTTCAGGCCCGTCCCGGCCCGATTTTAGATGGGCTTGGGCCTTGGAATACCAGGCCCAAAAAAATCGGGCCGTTTTTGGCCCGGCCCAACAGGCCCGATTTTGGTGGGCTGGCTCGGCCCGACCCGACTTGGCCCGCAGAAATACACTAAAAATCATATGATGGGCGGGCTTGGGCCAACAAAATCACGGCCCGATGGAATTTCGGCCGGCCCGACCCGATTTTTGACATTGGCCCGACGGGCTCGGGGCCGGGCTGGCCCAGCCCAGGCCCATTGCCAGCTCTAATCCTCTTCATCAATATAAACCTTATACTCTCCAACATAGTAATAATTAGGTCACCTAACCCTTAATATCATAGAATTGAAGCACTCAGACAAATTATTCAATACAACATCACACTTAGAATGAGTGGAAAAGTGAGACTTGGACCACTGAGAAAGGAGGCCTTTGATATAACCAAACAAATGCCTCTGGTTCTTTCTTTTTTATCTCCTTCATGGTGTTTTCAAAGTCTACCACCCTACTTTCCCTAGCTGCCTTCCATAGGAGGGTTTTCAAGGCCAATCCCTTGTGTGATAGTTTAATGTTTTTGTACAAGTGCATCTCACAAAATCTTTTTTCACACTCTGGAAGAGCAGTGTCAATGGCCTCAACCAAGCCCTTCTGCTTATCTGACATTATAGTCCAACTATAACTATTTTTCTATTTCTAAATCCTGGACTAATAGCTGAATAAACCACAACCATGATTTTGTTTTTTCCTTTTCAACCACATCATAAGCAAAAAGGGTAAATTCAATTGTTAGCATCAATACCAGCAGCAGTCAGAAGCACCCCACCACATGAAGTTTTTAAATGACATCCATCTAGAATATAACTGTCACGCCCCATTTTTGAAAAGTGTAAATTTTGATTCTTTATAAATAAAACTTCCAAAATCAAGCGCGTGAGTTTTCAATAAATCACAATCACAATAAATTTGAGCGGAAGCGTGAATAAAACTTAACATTCATTTAAAAATAGGAGATTCACTTAATAAATCAAAATAGTAGTACTCGACTATTCAAGGCGTTTTAAATAGAAACACAAGTCTCAAACTTTATTTTGAATTTGACATAAAACTAAAGATACCAATCCTTAGAAAGGAAAATAAAATAGCATTGAAAATAACATCTTCGCATCCACCGCCTCGTACCACATCCAACTCCTCAACCTGAAAAGTTTGATAAAAATGGGTGTGAGCTTTCAACTCGCTCAGTGGGGATTTGTTTGTCAATATTAAACATAAATCATACAAACCATAAATGAATAGCTACAACACACTATCAGTCGTTCATAGATGTTGGCCAACCATAGATTTAGCTCGAAAGCTACTGTTGCTTTAGCCCGAAAACTACTGTTGTTTTAGCCCGAAAGCTACTATGGAATGTTGCATTGAGACATAGATAATTCATACAATCACATTTAACATAGACAAACATAGAACACGTTCGGCAATGTTAAGAAGAAATCATATAAATCATAAATGAATGGCTACAACACACTATCATTATTTTAGCTCGAAAGCTACTATGGAATGTTGCATTGAGACATAGATAATTCATATAATTGCATTTAACATAGACAAACATAGTTTTGAAAAAGTTTAGAATCACCCACCTTTGAATGCGTTTCGTGAAAATGCGAATGTAGATGCTCGTGCTTGAAAATTCTACTTTTGAGATCCCTCGTTTCCTACATTAAAATAATAATTTATCTTAGAACTTGCTTTGAAAAAATAGATTTTAAAATCCCTAAACCCGCTGCCCGTTTTCTTTTCTTCTTTCATTTCCTCCCTCCCCCGTTTCTCCTCTCTTCCAATTCTCAAACGGCGATGGCAATCGCCAACCGGCATTCGGCGCAGCTCCGACGATTGGGCGGCGGCGTCGGAAATTGGACGGCGGCTATCATGCGTCTCTCCCGTTTCCCCCCTTTCCCCCTTCTTCTTCGTCCAGAATCGGGGCAGAGGCGGCGATGGCGAATTGGCCGGCCATCCGACGGCGTGGCGACGACAATTGGGCGGCGGCGTTCAGGCGACGCTCTATCTCTCTCCAGGAATTGGGATCGGCCAGCACCTCCTTCGAAATCAAAAATTGGAGATTGGCAAAACCCCTGGCACGACGCGCGGCAATTGGTTGGCAGCGTTCTCCGGTGACTACCCGAAGCGGCAGTCGACGACTCCTCACCCCTAGGCGCGGCTGATTTCCTATCCCAAAACAAGAAATCGTTCGATCTCTCTACTCCTCGACGGCGGCTACCCGTAGCAGCCACAAAAGACGGAGGCTCGGTGAAACGGTACCTGCGACAACAACGGTGTCGGTGTTCGGTTCTCCGGCTACAAAAGCAGCGACGGCAGGCATGGCTGGGCTCCAATTGGGCGATTCCTTCTCCGGCTATGCGGCCGGGATGTTGACAGTCGGCGGCGGATAGAAACTAGCGATGGTGGTGGCGATTGTCGTGGTTAGAAAATCAGGAGTCGGGTTGTGGGACAAATTCGGGTTTTGATCGGGCTTGGGCTTGGAGTTTGGGCTTCGCGGCAGAGGTTGGTTCATCGTGGGGTTGCATCGGGCTGTGGGTTTGGCTTTGTGGGGACTTGGTTGGCTTGTCGGAAACTCATTCGGGTTTGTGGATGGCTTTCAATTCTGGCGAGGAACCTCCGGTAGCGTGGTGGTTTGACGAGCAGGGTGGCGATCCGGCTGCGGTTCAATTCCGGTCGACGGCCCGGCTTGGAGTTGCTGTGGCTGTAGAGGTTTGGGGTTCGGGTTTGCCTGCGATGGAGTCGGGCTGTGGGTTCGAGAAAGGCTCCGGCCCTTGGGTCCACGAAAGCTCGTCGGGGTTCCGGGTGGTGGTTGTTCGGGTCTCTAGGCCGTCATAGAAATGGTAGGGGTGACTGGAAATAGGGCTGTGGTTTTGGCCAGAGAACGGGCTGTGTTCGTTGTTGCCTCTCCGAGGTTTGATCGTAAGCCGTTGATTCGACTACTCGGGGTAACTGGGAATCGGTGGTGATTCTGGAGTCGTGGATTTCCGGTGTTGTGGGTTTGACGATCAGATTAGAGTGGTGATTCGGCTGGGAGATTGGGATGGCGATTTGTTGTGTTTTGAAATCAGTTCTTTGAAAGAAAGTTAGAAAACAAGAATCGATTTTGTGTATGCAGAAATCTTGTAATGGTTGGAGTCGCTTTGATTTTTACCTTATAAACCAAGGATAGGATTAAATTTTGGAAAGTTAGGGTTAGATTGTAGTCTTGGTGAAACCGGGCTAAGTCGTTGGGCTCGTTTTTAAAGTCCGAAAAGAGTCGACCCAAAGACTCTTAAGTTTTAAATCAAATAATTTTCGCAAATGATCCAATAGTATTTTAAGTTATTAAGTAAATTATAATAAGTTTAGAAATTAAAGTTATTTTATAAAATTAAAATCTATTAATTTGATTATAATGATATTTTAAAATAATTTATGATAATTTACATAGAATACAACTACAATATAATAGTCTTTAAAATATATTTAACAATCGCACTAGAAATTCTATTAAATAAAAATTCTTAAATCAATTAAATAAATCATAGTAGTATTTAGAAGTCGATATATATATATATATATATATATATATATATATATATATATATATATATATAAAATTTATTTGGTAGCCGAATTGTTAATTCGACTAAATAGAATTCGTAGATATTTAAAATTAAAACTAGAAGTTCGTTTATGGTGACGAGCTTGGGGCTAGAATTATATATTTTGAAGTAAAATAAAAATAAAAAATAAAAATATGTTTTTGATGCATGGGCTTTGAATTTGGGCTTTAGTAAAAATCAAAATAATATAATTAAAAATAATTCAATTGGATTTAAATATTAGGCTTAGTGGACTTGAAACAATAGAATTTAAATTAAAAAAAAAATATTGGGCTTAACATAATAAGAAAGAAAAGTTTGGGCGTTACAATAACTGGCTTACAACCCTCAAGAAACCCTCTTTTCAAAGCTCCCCAACAAATATAAAATCTCTTGAATAATGGATGACCACCCACCAATTTACATTTAACTTTCACATTTGTACCTTTTTTTTTAAATCTCTTCAGCATAACTCCAAAGCATGCCATATTGTTCAGCATCACACCCACCCCCATTTTTTAAAACTAATCTTTTAGCTGCATACAATTATTGAGCACTAAATGCAAGTTTCAAATCATTTTTGAGAATAACCTCCGTGGACTCAATTGGCCATTTAGGGTTGGTCCATATCATATCCTTATACCTTTCAACTAAATACTTAGCATTTGCATGTGAGACCTTCTGCTGTCTAGGGCACTTATGTTTGGCTAACAAAGTTTTAATCTTCATTGTGTGCTCATTTTGACTTTTTGAAGTATAAACCAAAAATGGACATGATTTATGTTTGCATTTCACTTGACCTTATCCTTATCATTAATGTTAAAGTATATATCCCTCCCAACCTTGATTGCATGTTGCCTGACAGCTTTTCTGAAAATATATGTGCCACTAAATTGCATTCCCAACTCAAAATGAGGATATTTCATGTTTGTACTAGGATTAAATATTGGATAAGCCTTATCCATTTTAGGAATGCTATTACTAGTAAGCCTATACTCAGATGGTTCTGACAAATCTACCCCACCTCATTCTACCTCAGCATCAACATTTAAACCAAACAAGTCATCATCATCAGAAGATAAATCACAATTATCAATAAATTTTTCAGAAATATGAGAATCTGACCCCACAGATTGTTCATCATCACTTTCATTCAACTCGAAAAGAAATCATTCATATCAGATAAAGCACACCATTCACATCAGGCAAATACTCATCATTCACATCAGACAAAGACACATCTTTCAAGCCTATGTCATCTGCATGTTCACCAACAAATTCTAAGGGTTCATCTACTTCTGGCAATTGCCTATCCATGTCAATGATCTTTTCTTGTTCTACAAACACCCCTAACTTTCTATTATCATCAATGAAGTTTACAAGATTTAGAAAATCACTGTTACTAATTAATACAATTAGATCAGTGCAATCATTAACCCCACCCATACTGCAATGAATCCCTACAATCTCTTTTATACCTGTCTCAGTTACCATACCTTTGAATTCAATTAAAGATAGTTCATCCACATTGCAGTAATCTATATGATCAACCTTACCATCAATATAACATGTTTTCCCCAAATTCACAAACACCCCTGAATGATGCATTCTAATAGTGAATAACTCAGAGTGATAACCTGAGATACACAAAAAGTAAACAGAAAAAGAAAGAATCAATGCCATAATATATTAACCCTAATAATTTGAAACTCTAAACCAATCATGGTTTACTGTTAACAATATAAAAACCGCTAATTTTAAAAACAATAAAAGAAACCCTAGGTTTTGGGACCATCAAAATGGACCCACATAAACACAATATCAATAAAGAACATAAGTCCTTGAATTAGGGCCATAATTGAATAAACAAAATGAATCAACCAATATATATATATATATATATATATATATTGCATTTGGACCACTTGCCATAATCGGAGGCAATCTCTTCCAGGAGGTCCATCTTTGTCACTACCTTTCCGCACCTTCCAGCTCATGTTGTTCGATTAAAGCTTCCAATTTTCAGAAGATTCGTATGTCAAGTAGGTTTTTTTTAATCGATTTGAATTTTGGAGGAGAGTAATAAAGTAGGTATTGGGACTTGGGGGAACCATGTAAGCCGCATGTGTTATCTGATAAGTTGAACAGGCGCGTAAACTAAAAGGACGACTTTGCCCTCATTGATCTCGCGTGTATGCAACGTGCCTGTCAGTCATCGTGTTTTTCACCTGAATTTCTCTTTAGGAGGCTATTTCGAAAAAACGCAAACATTAGGAGGTAATTTAAAAGAAAAAATAGATCAGAAGGTAAAGTCCAAAATTTGGGATAATTTTGGAGGCAAAAAAAATTATCCCTAATTTTTATTATAGTGGGAGCTGCATATCGTAATATAAACATGACTCATATGCTTCATTCTGATTCTCCACCAACGATCTTCACTTATATTGTTAAAAAGAAAAAAGAAAATTTTCTAATGAAGGGATATGTTTATTATATTCTTTTAGATTCCTTCTTTTTCATACTAGTCAAGATTTTAGTACATATACTTCCATGATTATTAATTTGGTCGATAAATTAATGAAATTATATCCGGTAAGAGTAATTTTAAAAACCTTTATGGTCAGATTGTAATGTTGTATACCGATGAGACCAATGTTGTCGTGCAGGTCCAGTGCCTAGCGCACCAAGTTATGCACAATCGTGCAATAAGAATTTCACAATAATGTAATAACATATGCACAACCAAGTGCAACCCTCGAATAAAAACTTGCCAAAACCTTTCTCTTCCCCTCACGAGAAATATTATTCAGAAATTATAGATGCAAAACAACTTCTCTAGTCACAGATGTTCTTCTACTTACAAACAAACAAAACAGCGAGAGATCAAATATTTTTACACAAAATAAAATAAGCATTTCTAGTACTAAATAAGAATTCCTAAAACATCAACATAATTGTTGCATAACAAAAAAATAAAATTCGTCGCATACAAATCACTTCTTCAATCAAGCCTTCCATTCAAGTTTCTTTGCCTTGTCAGGCGGGAGATACTCTTTCGCGATTTGCCTATTTAAATTCTTCAACTCGTTTATCTCTACGCATGTCAAAGAGTGACAGTACTTCTTTCGAATATAATTCACCTATTTTTTTTCTCTTGCCTTAATCCCACACACCCTGTAGGATTCAATCCAACCTCCATATATGACGTTATGTACCTCATGGTGAAAGTCACCCACAACATAATTGCTTCATCTTCACGACAAGGTTTGCTGGGGTTATCACATGTGGACTTGGCTATAAAATAATCCACAATCGAGATGTCATATTTAATGAACAGGTTTTGTACAAGGATAGGATGGGTGCACCAGATGCTGAAAGTGCAGGTACTCAGGTTGTAGAGTTAGATATTTCTAACTCAGGAGGGAGAAAAGCAGTTCAGAATGACCAGGAGGTTGTTGAGGCTGAGCCGAGAACACCATCAGTTCCGTTACGAAGGTCTACAAGAGTGTGAGGATCACCAGATAAGTTCACACCATCAAATTACTACTTATTGTTTACTGATGGTGGTGAACTTCAATGTTACGTAGAGGATGCACATGGTAAGACCAGAAGCAAATGGAGGCTTTCCACGGATGAAGAGATGGACTCCTTGATGTCCAATGACACTTGGGATCTTGTTGAGCTCCCAAAAAAAAAGAAGGCACAGCATAATAAGTAGGTCTACCGAATTAAAGATGAGGCTGATGGGAGTAAGCGTTACAAGGCAAGGCTGGTTGTGAAGGGATTTCAGTAGAAATACAGTATTGATTATACATATGTTTTTACTTCTATTGTGAAACTAACCACTATTCGAATGGTTTTGAGTATGGTTGCTGCAGAGAACTTATTGTTAGAGCAGATGGATGTAAAAACAATATTTCTCCATGGTGATTTGGAGGAAGACATATATATGAACAAACCAGAGGGATACTTGTCGGGAGGTAATGGCGACCTAGTGTGTAAATTGAAGAAGAGCTTGTATGGTTTGAAATAGGTTCCGAGACAGTGGTACAAGAAGTTTGATAAGTTCATGCTTGATATTGAATTTGTCAGATGCAATGCTGACCATTGTTGCTACTTCAAGAGGTTTGATGATAGTTATATCATATTATTGCTATATGTTGATAACATGTTGATAGCAGGTTCTTGTGCTCGAGAAGTGGATAGATTGAAGAAACAATTGTCAGAACGGTTTGCTATGAAAGAACTTGGAGAAGCTAAGCAGATTTTGGGTATGCGGATTACTCGAGACTTGGTGGGGCGAAAATTGTATCTTTCCCAGGCGGAGTACATCGAGAAGGTGTTGAGAAGATTCAACATGGAGAATGCCAAGCCAGTGAGTATCCCTTTAGGTAGTCATTTCAAACTATCTAGCAAAGAGTCTCATAGCAGTGATGAAGAGCGTGCCCATATGCAGAGGGTTCCCTATGCTTCAGCGATTGGTAGCATCATGTACGCAATGGTGTGCACAAGACCAGATATTGCTCATGCGGTGGGAGTAGTTAGTCGTTTTATGAGCAATCCAGGTAGAAAATATTGGGAAGCAGTGAAGTGGATCCTTAGGTACTTGAGAGGCACCAAAGAGAGAGCCCTATGTTTTGAGGGCTAAGACGTTGAGCTTGCAGGATACGCTGGTGCAAATTTAGCATCGAGTGACCTTAATAGAAGGAGAAGTATTACCGTGTGTATATTTACTTTGGGTGGTACAGTGATATCTTGGACTTCTAAGTTGCATAAGGTTGTGGCTCTATCTACCGCAGAAGCAGAGTATGTAGCATGACAAAGTCTAGTAAAGATATAGTATGGCTGCAAAATTTCTTGGGTGAGTTGGGGAAAGAGAAGAAAAATGGTATCCTCTATAGTGATAGTCAGAGTGCTATTTTCGTCGCTAAGAATCCAACATTTCATTCAAGAACAAATCATATTGAGTTGAAGTATCACTACATACGTTATCTCTTAGAGGTGAAGAACTTGCAGCTAGTGAATATTCGTGGAATTGACAATCCTGCCGATATGTTGACTAAGGTTGTGACCTTAGAGAAGTTGAAGCTATGCATGACTTCGACTGGACTTGGAACTTGAGAGGAAGGCTTGGCGCTGCTGAAGTTATGAGTTACGTTGAGAAGATCTAGAGATGGTTACATTCGAGATCAGTCTCCAGGTGGGAGATTGTTGGGTTGTGGAGCCTGAAGTACTGTACATCCAAGCCCTCATCCACGTCGATATGCAGCTTAACATGAAGCTAATATCTTTTTTTGTTTCACTGCCTATAGGTTGAGGATATTATAGATATTGGGAGCACTATGTCCTGTCTTATTGATTACATGAAAACTAAAGGTGCATCATCCGTACCTGTGTGCACGCTTCTTGATAAACCAGCGAGGCGAAAAGTCCATTTCAACCCATTCAGTGAAAATGGAAAATATTACTGTGGCTTTGAAGTGATATCTCTATTCCGAACACTTATATAACCTTTTATGTTTTCATGTATATAGATTAATCGATACACTGTCTTTATTTTCTGTAAATAAGATGCTTAACTGAAGACAGTGAAGCAGCAAAACTACCGGTAGTATGGAATTTTTAATTGATATTGACTGTTTTTAATTTGTACGTTTGAATAAACATCGCAATTTTAGGAAAAAAGATTTGAAAATTACATACTACAAATCCACTAAATTTTAGATTGCATAACGAATTAATGATATACATTGTGCTTTTTAGACAATTATCCTTGAAGATTCCGACCAAATACATACTACCCTTTTCGTTTGAAGAAGAACAAGAAAATGCTAGGTAGTTTGTATTTTGTTAAGAAAATCCATAATTACCAGTCTGCTTGAAAATTAAGGTAGTATGTTTTCTGAATTTTTTGATTAAAAATCCATACTTGTTTGAATGCCTAATTTCAATTTTTTTTTCGAAAGAAGGTTGTATGCAGGTAATATATACTTTTCTTTAAAAATTAAGCTGTTTGAACATTCTTACCAGTTTGGTTTTATTGCTTGAAAGCAATGACACCAAAAACATAGTTTTGATTTCATATTTTGCATTAAACATGGTAGTATTGAGATGCATTTTCCAATTCTTTTATTTCTTCTATTTTTTCTGGTATAGATTATGAATGTGTATTATGGATCCGAATATGAATCCATACTAATCTGGAAATGTGCAATAGGTTATTGACATGTACAGTTTATGAATTAGATATTACCCCCATTATGTGAGTTTGTACATGAAATCTCTACAACTAGTATGGGATTTTACATACTGGCTATAACCATGTTTGTACATTCAATCCAAATAACCTTGTTTTAATGTCTTTATTTCTCTAAGCTGCTAGGTTGAGGGTTGCTGCGAAAGAGAAGACTGAAGTAGAAAAGATTCTCCAAATCAAGAAAGCCGAGGGGGAAGCCGAGTCCAAATACCCATCGTTCCTCGGCATAGCCCGGCAGCGTCAAGCGATCATCGACTGGCTTCATGACATCGTCTTAGCCTTCTCCGAAACGTGCCCGGGACCACGACTAAGGACGTGATGGACATGGTTTTGGTGACTCAGTATTTCGACACGATGAAAGAAATCGGAGCATCTTCAAAATCGTCAGCCATTTTCGTGCCGCATGGGCCCGAGGCTGTGAAGGATGCCACGTCGCAGATCCGTGAGGAGCTTCTTCGGGCAGAGAGTGTTGCTCATAAGTAGTAAAGATATTCTGGTCCATGAAGTTGATTACAACCTATGGTTTGGATAGTTTTAACTTTAAAAAGTTGGCTTGTGACTTGGTTTGGGAGCTATAAAGTTTAATTAGTATCTGCATCTGTTTATATGTTGTTGATTAGTTGGCGACTAAGTTGACAATTTTTAAGTTCATCTTTATTTCTCTCCCCCTCTAAAACTTTAGCCTTTTTAAATATTTTGTCAATTGAATCAATATGAAATATATTTGGTGCACCTGCTTTCATTTCTTTTTTTTTTTTTTAATTTTTTTTACTACTTTCTAGAAGGTAACTCTAAAAATTCGTTGTGGAAAATATACTTTCTAGAAAGTATTTTTAAAAACTGCCGTAAAATGTCCGTTATGGAAAACAGACTATCTAGAAGGTATTTTTTAAGAACCGCCGTAAAAAGTGACGCTTTTTACGGCGATTTTTGTGAACCTCCGTAAAAAGTGACGCTTTTTAACGGCGATTTTTGAGAACTGTCGTAGTCATTTACGGCGGTCGATATAACTGCGGTTCAAAAACCGCCGTTAAATCTACAAAAAACCCGCCTTTGTTTGTCTGTTATGCAGTAGTGAAAGTTTTCCAGGATGAACAACCATCTACGGCGAACTCAAAAGCTTTTATCACACACTTTCGAATCTTGATAAATACTATTGCAGCCCATACGAAGTTTCGAAAAGAGTCACAAGGGCGTGCTAAATCACATTCTTACTCACTTCAAAATTCTCTTTTACGACATTGATAACAAGAAACACGTTTCTCCAATATATTATACATTTTTCTGCAAGAAAACATGGGCCTTATCATTATAGAATATAACAGTGTTAAGTAAAAAAAATCACAAAAAAATAGAGAGAACAGGTTTGGACAGCTCATAACAATACTAATAGGGCTTATTTGATCAATGCTCCAATCTTACCTCATTAATAAAATAACTCATGCATGTAATTACAAAGGTCAATTTAGAAAAATAAGCAGCCAATTTGAACAAATGTTTAACTTACTCTCTTCCTCATGAACTTGGGATTACCAAGTTTAAAAAAAAAACTAGCCCAATTTAAAAATGTGTTATTTCTCTTTATTGCAACATTTTATTCTTAAGAGTCATTAACAAAGACAAAATTTAAAAAAATCTAAGCATACACACCAACAAAACTTGTTGAGCCATTTTACAAACACATAATAGGTAAAAAAAATAACTCACCAATTATAATCTGATAAATGATCAACGTCAATAAGTTTGTGATCACAATGCAAACTTTAACGAAAATAAAACTGAACACTTGAATGGGTAAAAATAATAATAAATTGAAAATCGGAATTACCGACATTGCTTTAGAATATGGGGGGATAGGATTCTTGGTTGGCGATCAAAGTTGATTTCAAAGAACCAAATATGGCGCTGCTACGGTAATTACAAATCGCATCATCTCCATTGAGAATAACCGAAAATCAAGACAACATTTGATTGATGACACGTATCTCCGTGGAGAAATGAAGAAAGCTGAGATGGTAAAAACTTGACGACGCGGTGACACTCAATGGAGGGCCATAATTTTTTCCTTAAAAGAGAGAGATGAGGGGAGCTTAAAAATTATTGTGTAATTTTTCTCTCTTCTCCTTGTACATGGATACAATAATTGGGCGGGCGGGTCAAGATTTTGGCTCCATAAATTATTCGTCAGATTTGAGTGATTGAACTTATTTTATTTTCCTCACTCACGGGTTCTCTCTCCTCCCTCCCCACGTTTTTATGTTATCAAAAAAAAAAAAAAAAATTAAAATTAAAATCGTCGTCGCCTGACAGATCTGTCAGTCCTGACAAGATTGTGGCCCCATCATATCATACTTGTCAGCCGTTGCGAAAAAGTGACATTTTTATTGAAAAACAGAAAAAAAGGAACACAAATGAATATTTTCTCTTGTTTTCATCAACTCCGAAGGCTGAAGATAGGATCCAGCGACTATGGTGTGTTTTCTCTCAATTTTATTTTCTCTCCTCGATTGTTTAATTTCTTTAGGGTTTGATTTTCTGTGAATATTCTTTTCTTCTATTTTACACAAAGCGAAATTACTTTCTGGTCAATATGTTTGATTTTTTGCATGATAATTAGGGATACCAATTATTATGATTATTTACTCATATTTGATTGATTAGAGAATTGGGTGATATGTATCAAGTAGTATATGTTCTTTCTCATGAGTGTTTGTTAGATATCTGGAATATAGATTGGTTGTACATGGATATGATTTAACTTTTAGGTTTTGGCATTTTTGGACCTTGTCAAGAATAGAAAAGCTTCGTCTAACATACTTGTTTTCTTCATCCTTTTTTAGCATCATGTTGTGTTGTGAGTCTGCCATCAAATGGTAATTAATTCATGTATTTTAGATCATTGACAAGTAATCATTTGTTTAAATCCATTAACAATGCCACTAAAGCTGGACTGATTAGTATCATTACACACCCTTAATATGTGAAATTCTTCTTTTTAAATGGTCGCGGTGTGACGTTATGTCTTTGCCTTGTTTGGTAATCACCACCACTTCTAAAATTATAAGAGTCAAAGAGAGGGCCTTTAATATTTATGATTATATCTCCTTATTAATAAAACAAGAAAAGCCTTAAAAAAAAGAAACGTGATGGACCATGATTAAAAAAGGAAAAAGAAAAGAAGTTCTGCATATTTCTTGAAAGCGATTGATTCTCCCTTCCGATGGTTAAAAATAACATCCGTGATTCAATACATATTTTGTCCGCTCTTTATTCGAAATACCATGTTTGGATTTTGTCAAGGAAGTAGAAATCAAAAGCGATAAGAAATAAATAAAGCACAAAATTATATCATTTGAGTTGATGTTACAATTTTTAATAGAGTTATTTCAACCGATAGTAGAAAAGAAAGAAAAATGCATAATTTTAGCCATTTCATTTTCAACTAATTGCGTAGTGTTTTCTGGACGATAAGATTAGACAATTCGAGTTTATACATATATAATGAATGAAGCATTCACATTAATTAGCTAATGACACATTAATTCAAATTGAGCTTCTTTCAACTTGGGCTTCTCGTCACAATAAGTGAAAATAGGAAATAAATTGACCTCACAAGGAGCATCTTACAGAGAGCAATGAGTTCACGATGAGAGAGGTGCCACAACTTCAAGTCAACGTCTAGTTCAGAGCTTCTCTAAACAAAAAGATCGATCATTTACCTACTAGTTTGCTTTAGTATTTTATTCAAATTTGCAGGTAAATGATTGGTCTTTTTCTAGGGATGCTTTGAACTTGACGTTGGGTTGACGTTGTGGCGTGAACTTGTTGTTGTGCAAGATGCTCTTTGTAAGGTTAATTTATTCCCCCTCACCTGTTGTACCGAGAAGCCCAAGTTGAATTGATTTGTCACTAGCTATTTAATGTAAGTGCTTCGTTTATTATATATGTATAAACTCTAATTGTCTAAGATTATCGTCCAGAAAACCACTACCCAATTTGTTGCAAATTAAATGACCAAAAATTATGTAATTTTCTTCTCTTTTTTGTTGAAATAACATTATTAAAATTGTAACATTTATGTTTTCCTTTTTAAATAAACCACTTGGCCATAACAGTGTAAAGAAACATGAAGATAATTATGATTATATCTCCGTTTTGCATGAGCAGCATTTGCCACAAACAACAAGAAAGCTTTAATTTAGTCTTTGTCGCTTGACTGTTGCTATTTCTCTTACGAGTGTAAAAGATACTGATACATGCTAAAGACGTGGAGTTCTTCTCATAAATTATGCATAGCGGTGAGACGCAATGTATCATTAAAATTTTAAGTTGTTAGAGAGACTTTTTTCTTTTATGAAACAAATATGTTGACACAGATAATAAGATTTGATTAGCACGTTGATTAGTTATGTCATGCTATTGTATACTAATTTGATTTCGAAAATTTTCACTATCATGGCCTCTTGGATGGTTTCCGACTCCACTTAAGTGTTAGAATCTAGTAAATAGGGAAATTTATTTTATTCCTAATGTGATGCCACGTCGTCTGATAAACAAATAAATCTTTTTATTTTATTTTCTTTTCCTTATTAAAGACTCTTATATGCTGGCTAAAGTAATGGCTAGGAATTTCGAAAACTGGCATAATGAAACAACAAAACCTAAACTAGTGACAAAATTCAAACAAATTGGATGTTTGCTCATTTAAGCTTGTCTCTCACGAATAATTCCAAGTAAAAACTCGAGATTTAGAAAAGACTACAGATCTTTGAATGTTGCTTTTCTAAAATTTGGATCATTTCACTTTTAGATACTAAATAGGGAGTTTGTTGTATGTGTCATTTGTTTCTGATTAAGAGTGAAATTTAGTATTTATCTTGCTGAAGTTCTTTCTTTAGGATTTTCTACGGCGACGATCCTTATAGGGTGAACTATATTTATTGCTGGAGAATTTATATTGCAATTAATTAATGATTTATGTGAAAGAATTGCAATACAACTTCTATACAATGTATATCTGGTCAACCGTCTGATGTCTCATATTCAGCCTTTTTAGTACCATTATTGTTGATTGATTGTGCACAGTTTCCATATTTTAATAATAAGCTTTTAAGCATCCAATATTTTATATTTCTTAGTTACCATCGAGACAAATATAAGACCTTTTCTGGTAATAATTATTTTACCGGGAATTGTAGCGAAAGAAAATAGCAATGCAGTAAGCAAAAAAAAAAACAGCACATGTTGCTAGTTGAGTTACAATAAAATAAACGGGATGATGTGTGCAAAAAGAATGTACCATATGAATATTGCATGCATTACTAATTGAATTATAGTGCTAGTATCTTTTTTTTCATTACATGTATTTATATGTAAACCAAACCTTTCTTTTTTGAACCAATATAAAGTAATGTCTTTTTCGTTGTCCTAATCCAACAATAAATAATTATCTGTTGTATTGTATTTTGTATGAATCATTTTGCTTTCAATAATTATAAATAAATACTATACATTGGATAGACTTGTCTCTAGGTTTACATCATTGTTCACTGTTGACTTTATGCATAATTTTTGCTTCTGGAAGCTGGATCGCCTTTTAAGCCGATTCCATATTCTAAGAAGAATGAATATATTCAATATACAGATCTATTTTTATCTATTCTGTGACTTGTGCCATTACATGCTGCTAATTTCGATGCTTGTTGCTTGTTTTGCTGCTGTTTTCTGTTGTTTTGCTGCGGTGTGCAATTTTGTGCTGCTTCTTGATGCAGATAGCTGCTATTTTGGCGTGCTGATTCATTCCCAGACCTATTGATATAGGTTTCTTTTCTTTCTTTCCATTCACTATTTAAAAGCATATATCAACTCACTTGACAGCTGGGTTTGCTTCCCATTGTTGTTCGAGTCAACCAAAGTAAATCTTAAATGCTTAATAAGTTGTGCCGGAGTTGGGTTATGTCTCTTTTTTGATATGAAACAAGTAATCTGTTGACTTTGGACTCAACCTCTTAATTTTTTTGCAATTCGATTTCTCTACAAAAGAGCTCATGCATTTGCCACATCGGACGCCACAATGGCTGAAACGGCACCATTTTTGCTATGAATTTTGTGGGATTTGAGCAACAAATGGAAGTTGTAACTTGTACATAATGATAATCAAGAAGTAGTTGTTGTATCAGGAAAATGATGCTGTTTCATGCAAATTTAGCGTCTGACATGGCTAAACTAAAAGGTTGTGTCTGACATTGCTAAAATTCAATTGTAGAGATTAAACTGCAAAAGTCGCGAAAGGTGTGGTATTATTTTTGTATATAACCCTATTACTTATTTTATATTGATTAGAAATTTTGGTGATGTGTGTGAACTGTGAAGTAGTAAATGTTCTTTCACAAGATTGTTTGTTATTATATCTCTGGAATGGGCTGTACATGAATGTGATTTGATTTTCAGGTTTTGGTGATTTAACTTGTCAGGAAGGTTAAATAGAAGAGCTTTGTGGAACATACTTTAATTTTTTCCATATCATGCCGTTATGCCAGTCTGCCATGAAATGGTAATCAATTCATGCATTTAAAATCATTGACGAGTAATCATTTATTTGAATCTATTAACATTGCTACTAAATTAAGGCTCATTCTTCAGGTCTTAGAGGCCTTGAGAGCGTCATATCCAAACAAGGGAAAATAAAAAGGTTTTCCCATTACCTATTTCCGTAGAAAGGTACGTGGTTCTAGTCATTCAAGTGGAAAAGCGCCTTTTTGCATGAGTGATGGGTGCGCAAGATTAACTTAATCTTAATCACTTGGTGATTGCTTATCAAGTGGACAGATTACAATGGATTATAATTTATTTATTATACACACTTAATATGTGAGATACTTCTTCGTAAATGGCGGTGGTTTGACGTTATGTCTTTGCCTTGTTTGGTAATCACCACCACTTCCAAAAGTATATTGAGTAGTTATGATTATATCTACATATAAATAAAAGCGGATTTTGCCAGTGCCATAAACATCTAGAAAGCTTATAGTCTCTTTTTTTAAAAAAATTAAAGCAAATACATTGCAAATCAGCGAAAAAACAAAAATAAAGATATAAGCGTTTCACAAGGAATCCCCACTTAAGAGAAATCTTTGAAGCTCTGCGTATAGGAGTAGCATCTTCATCATTAGCAAAATCCGCCCAAGATTGTCGAGAAGCAAAACTCATGAGGTGGAGGGCAGAGGATTTTGTATCGTCAACAATGAAAGGAGTAGAAGATTCCTGTTGTAATTTTTTAGTTATATCAATTAATTCTCGATTAGTGGCAGGCTTACGAAAAAGAGGTGTGCGATGTTGGCTGCCAATATCCGAATCATCCACTATAATGCCTTCTTCACGTGCAAGACATGCTGTTGGAGTTTGTTGCGCCGAGGGAGAAACCTTATCCGAAAAACTCATGTCCACTTGATCAACAGAACTCGTGCTCGAAGAGGCAGGTTCCTCATAAAGCACAAGCTGTCGAGAGGTATCACAAACAATCTCAGTCGATCTGCAAATGGTCGACTGGTTCTCCATGCAGAGCTGCACCGTTAGTTGCTCACCAATGTCAGAGCCACTAACAGTCAGACACGATACGGTCAACCTTCCCTTCCAAACCGGACGGGGTAACAAAAGTAGCGGCGTCTTTAGGAGCCGTGTTCTCGGGGGTGGGAGATAACGGCTCGAACCTCGAAGTAGGCTCCGAGGTAGGAGGTGTAGGAGGTGTCGAAGGACCCGTGCAGACTTCAGCTTGTAACACTTGAAAGGTGTTAGAAGTCGTCAGAGAAGGATTAACATCATCACTATAGTACGATAGGGAAAGKCAAGATCGCTTAGGACTGGCTTAGCCAAAACGTCTGCAAACCCCAAGGAAGGAGGAGGGCTAGCTTTCTTCGGCGAATTGTAACTGCCCACTCCGTCGATAAGAGCTCTTGGGAGTCATCAGCCTGTTATCCCCGGCGTACCTTTGATCCGTTGAGCGAGGCTCGGGAGTCGGGCGGGAATCCGTACAGTTACGGACCTGATGCTCACGAATTAGAACGTCTGGTGTTAATCTTATGCCAATCATCCCTATCGATGTTCTGAGCGACACGAGATTTATGGGAGGGGCAAGAACCAACAAGATGCCCAACAGATTTACAAAACGAGTTGTTTGACTGTTGCTATTTCTCGTGGTATGTGGACTCCAATATAAAGATATTAATATTATACATGCTTCGCACGTGGAGACGTAAAGTATCTTAAGATTTTTAAGTTGTTAAAGAGGAGGGACCTTTTCATTTATGAATCTAAGATCTAATGAGCTGTGAGTATTTTTCACTTACATTTCAACAAATCTACTTTCTATGTCCACATTGAAAATTATGGTCATTTTTCAAAAACTGTTTGATTAATTATGTCGTAAGGTGGCTCCTAGTTCCTAACCCACTTAAGAGTTTGAATCTAACAAACAGAGAAAGTTATGTAATTCCTCATGTGATGTCACGGCATCCGATAAAGTAACAAATAACTTATTTCTTCTTTTTTATTTTTATTTACTTAAGTTAAACAGTCTTATATACCACATGGATGTGCAATCCATTGTAATTGCTAGAAATTTCTGGAGCTGCGATAACGAAACAACCAAAACCTAAAATAATGATCAAAATATACTGAATGAACATTTAAGCTTGTGTCTTACGAATAATTAATGAACTCGAGCTTTAGAAAAGACGACAGATCTTTGAATGTTGTTTTTGTAAAGTTTGGATCATTTCTCTTTCAGATACAAAATAAAAAACTTGTTGTATGTGCCATTTGTTTCTGATTAAGAGTGAAATTTAGGGTGAACAATGTTTATTGCTAGAATTGAAACCCGTTAATGAATTATGTGAAAGAATTAAATGCAACTTCTGTGTAATGTATATGTGTGAGACATTTTGAATTAACATCATATATGGTCAACTGTCTCATATCAGCCTTTTTAGTCTTTTTGGTACCATTATTTTATTTATTTTTGAGAAATTTATAGTACCGTTATTGTTGATCGATTGTCTAGTTGCCATTTTTTTAATAATAAACTTTTGAAGCATCTGATAATTGTTTTCTTAGTTACGGTCGAGTCCAAATATCAGACCTTTGTAACTAAATTGAAATGCGATGCTGTAAGCAAAAAGAATGTAAAATATAAATATGCATGCATTACTACTTGTGTTCAAATGCTATTAACTTTTCTCCCTGGAAGAACCTCAACATGATCATTACATGTAAAGTCGACGCTTCTTATTTGAACCATAAAGTTTTCTATTTCGTTGTCCTAATCTATCAATAGATAATTACATGTTTTCTTTCATATTATGTATTGATCGGTTTGCTCACATTGGATAGACTTGTTTCTAGGCCATACTCCATCACTGTTGACTTTATGCATAGCTTTTGCTTCTGGAAGCTGGATTGCCTTTTAAGCCGATTCCTATTCTAAGACGAATTTATATCGATACTTGTTGCTTGTTTTGTTGCCGTTGTCTGTTGTTTTGCTGCAGTTTGTGACGTGCAATCCTATGGCAGGGTGCTTATTCATTCCTAGATCTATTGGTATAGGTTTTGCTTTATTTCCTTTCCATTCCATTCATTATTTAAAAGCATAATAATGTATAGACATGTTGGTTGTGTCTCTTTTTTGATATGAAACAAGTAATCTGTTGACTAAAATGGGAAATCCATTGCCAAACAATGAATAGGCTCCGGTTTGGACAGCAAACAAGTTTTTGTATTAGCTTGCAAATCTTTTTTTTAAACTCCATTTTTTTTATTCGTTTAGTTTTATTTATCAAAACGGTTAAGCTCTTAAATGAGTTAGTCATTTCACTATTTGTAGCCCAAAGTTTACTATGAGAAACTCAATCTTGTTCATAAGTCAATTTCATAATTTTGGGACTGAATTCAATAACATGTTATACTAAAGATCTTGATAAACATAAAAAATTGAGAAACATAAAAAGAATCTATGTGAAGTCAAATAAAGACGAAAGAAAATCGAAATGCTAATAAAAAGCATTTTCAGACCAAAACATCAATCGTCAGCTGCTTGTCTGGCTGCACTCCGTTGACGTTTTAACATGTTCAACCGGTGTCTGGATATCCAGTCACTCAAGCATCTCTTCTTTATCCCAACCTCAGCACAGATTCGATCAACTTCTTCTTTGGGATATTCTTTGAACATCCTCCAGTTGTTTCCTTCTGCGATGGCCTGTAACCTCTCGCTCTGTTCCTTATTCAGACGCTGGCTTACTGAAGGGCCCGCTTCAGAAGCCGGCTGTGGCCGAGGGGGCGAAGGAGTAGTTTCAGGGCCCTGCGGGGGCGAATGAGTCATTCTGTGGGGCCGAGGGGGGAGATCCACCATGACCCTGCGGTGGAAGTTGCGGTGGCAGCAGCATGCAGCGCACAACATGGCTTCCGGGCTTCCGTTCGGGCCTCTGGGCTCGAACAGCCCGCAGCCGTCAAGGACGCACAAGCGATCGTGCGGTGCGGCATGGTTGCGTTGGCAGTTGGCGTATTGGACAAGAACTTGTTGTCTTGTTACAAGGCTACGGCTGCTGTTGTTTGCCATATTAAAAGAATATGTTTACAGGGTTTAGGTTTTGTTTGAAGGTGTAGGTGTTTGTGGCTTGTAGTGGTGGGTATTTATACATGTAGAGTTGTGATTAATTGTAACTGGATTGTGTAAATGCTGAGATTTTGCTGTAAATGAGATTTCTCATTCTTGTAATATTTTGACTTTTTTATTTTATTTTGTGTAATCTGATTTGTGTAAAAGATAATGCAAATACTTGATTTTTTTGGCATATATGTGGCTGTGTAACAAGATTATTTGAAAATCTGGAATGTGAACAAGATTATAAAATCTTTTGACTGTTAAAAACTTTAAATGTATATTTTTAATAGCAATTTGAATTAAGGTGGTGGTTGTAGATAAGTACTTTTTTTCTTTTCTTTTTTCAAACTATAATTTTTGGCAAGAAAGGAAAACTCAAATTTACTCCTTCCACATATTTCACATAAAGTGGCTGTGCATTATTATTATTATTATTATTATTATTATTATTATTATTATTATTATTATTATTATTATTATTATTATTATTATTATTATTATTCCCACCATTGTCGTCAACATTTTTCGAATCTTTTTCATCAATCATAAAGCTCCATCACATTTCAAAATCTACTTCCAAATTATAATCCTCATTGTCGCCATTGGTTTCTCACCGGCATTTTCTAACTTATTCTCATTCGAGCACGTGCTTCTTCCTCTGAAGAGAAGAGAGGCAGTGAAGAAAATGTGAGATATGCTCAGTTAGTGACAGTTAACTCTCAATTCTAGGTTTTTTCCAGTGTTGTGGAGCAAAGAGGACTCTTTTTCCATGAAGTAAAAACTGGACTTAAAAAAAAAAAAAAACTCAAAAACAGAAAGAAAGAAAATTATCCCGTTTTCATTCTCGCTATTGAAACTTCGAAGGCTCAAGATACGATCCAGCGGCTTCCAACTTCTATGGTGTGTGTTCTCTCGATTTTATTTTCTTTCCTCGATTGTTTAATTTTCATGAGGGTTTGCTGGATTTGATTTACTGTTTTTTTTTTTCAATTTTACACAGAGAAATTCCTATCTGGTTTATATGTTTAGTTTTTGCATGATAATAGAAAAGGAAAGGGAGAAAAAACTCAGGAAGAACTTTTGATTCCTTCTGAATTTGTTTGCAGTGATGTATTATTATTATTATTATTATTATTATTATTATTATTATTATTATTATTATTATTATTATTATTAAAATTTATTTTGGATTGATTAGAAAATTGGATGATGTGAATCAACTAGTACATAAATATGATAACTTTTAGGTTTTGGCATATTTGGACCTTGTCAAGAAAGTTAAATAGAAGAGCTTCGTCTATCATACTTATTTTCTTTGTCATTTTTTCTGAATCGTGTTTGAATCTATTAACATTGCCAATTAATGAATTCTCTTCTTCAGGTGTTGAGAGGCCTGAGCCTCATATCTAAAAAGGAAAGAAAAAAAAGGATTTTCCGTAAAAAAGGTACGTGTTTCTGGTCATCCAAACGGAAAAGCATATTTTTGCATGAGCAGCGGGTGCGGCAAGATTAACTTAATCTTAGTCATTTGGTGATTATCTTTTGGTACGTGGACTGATTGTTATTTATTACACACGCTTAATATGTGAAATTCTTTTTCGTAAATGGTGCGCCTTGATATTTATGATTCTATCTCTATGGAAAGGTCTGTATTTATGAAGTATAAATAATAAATAAGAAGCGACAATTTGCATGACACGCGGTGTTCTTCTCATAAATTATGCTTGGTGGTGAGACGTAAACTCTCATAAAACTTTTAGGTTGTTAAATTAAAGGGAAGGGGACTTTTACATTTATGAATCTAAGGTGTTTGCATAGACAATAAGATTTAATGAGATGTCAGTATTGTTCACCTGCATTTATAAAAAATTGTTTGATTAATTATGTCATACTATCATATGTACGCAATGTTGGTTTCGTTAGAATCTAACAAATAGGGAAAGTTATGTATTCGTGATGTGACGTCACGTCATCTAAGTAATTGCTTGAAATTTTGGGAACTGGGATAATGAAACAACAGAAACTTAAACTATTGATCAACACATTTTGAATGCTTGTTTAAGCTTGCGTATCAGTATTACTAATAATTCCAAGTGAAAAACTCAAGCCTTAGAAACGACTACAAATCTTTGAATGTTGCTTTTGTAAAATTTGGATAATTTCTCGTTTAGATACAAAGTAGAAAATTTGTTGTTTGTGCCATTCGTATTTGATTAAGAGTGAAATTTAGGATTTATGTTGGTGTAGTTCTCTCTTTAGGATTCTCTTTTAGATACGAAATAGATAATTTGTTGTTTGTGCCATTCGTATTTGATTAATAGGTATACATCATTCGTCATTATTGACTTGTGGTGTTACATGCTGCTAATATCAATGCTTTGTTGCTTGATTTGCTCCCACGTTCTACTATGGAGATGCTTAATTTGGATAATAAGTTATGTCGGAGTTGGGTTATATCTCTTTTTTGATATGAAACAAGTAATCCGTTGACTTTGGAGTACGTCCCTTATATCCATTTTTGTACTACTCTGCATTGCGTCGTTTGGTTTTAATGGAAAATTCAATGCCAAACAAGGAATAAGCCCCAGTTTGGACTGCAAACAAGATTTTGTATTAGGTTTCAGAATGTTTTTTTGTCTTCTTTTAGTGTAAATTATCAAACGGATAATTTTCTTTGATGAGGTAGTCATTTCACTATGGTAGCCCAAAAGTTTGCTGTAAGAAACCGAATCTTGTTCATACAAAAGATCTTGATAAACAACTTAAATAGGCCGTGAGTGAACAATTGGCTTAGGCGCTTTTGAGTTTGTCTAAAGCTAAAACTAAAGTGTAAAGGATTAATAAGAATGTGAGACATAAAATTAAGGTAGTTATATCCATATGATAAGTTTGTTGTAAGAAAACGAATCTTGTTCGCAAGTCATTTCATAGCTTTGAGACTGAATACAATTACAAAGGTATAAAACAGATCTTGATAAACAACTTAGATAGGTCATCATTGACTTAAACATACAAACTAGGGAAACAAACATAAAAAGAACATATTCTGAAGTCAAATAAAGACGAAATAACCCAAAACCCTATTAAAACACATTTTTCAGACCAAAACATCATTTTTCGACTGAACCGTAAAACTCTCCATAATAGTACGATAGTATATCGACCATTTTCTTGGTCTACGTCGTCGAAATTCTTTTCGAATATGTGTAGCCCCAAATTAAAGCTACATATCTCAGCTACATGACCCGTAACCTCTCGCTCTGTTCCCTATTCAGAAGCTGGCTGACTAAAGGGCCCGCGGCTGAGGTCGAGGGGGTGAAAGAGTCATTTCGTGGGGCCGAGCTGGGAGATCCACCATGACCCTACGATGGAAGTTGCGGTGGCAGCGGCATGCAGTGCACACCATGGCTGCCGGGCTTCCGTTTGGGCCACTGGGCTCGAACATGGCGCTCCAAGATTCGTTTGCAAGTAATCCAGGGACCAATACGAAATTCTTTTTGAATATGTATAGCACCAGATTAAAGCTATATGTATAGCCACAGCATTTTTGAGTTTCGTCGTTTGGCGTATTTGTATTTGGAATAATATTTTCTGTGTTTATACAACTTCTTGGGTCAGCTTGATATTCGTTATCGTCTCCGGTTCGTGGAGAGACATTTGGAATAATATCTGCTTGCTGAAAGGCCCGGTTCAGAAGCCAGAGCAGGTCTGGTGAATGCTTCACAGCTCCGAGGCCCGGCCTGGCATGTCTGGTGAATGTTTGTCGAAGGGTCGCTCGAGGCTGATCAGCGCACACCATGGCTTCCGGGCTTCTGTTCGGGCAGCTGGGCTCGAAGAGGCCGCAACTGTCGAGAATGTACATGCAATCATGCAGTGCGGCGTGACTGCATTGGCAGTTTGTGTACATAACAAGAACTTGTTGCCTTGTTTTATACATGGCTATGGCTGCTGTTGTTTGCCATCTTAAAAACTGGGAAACAGAAAATGTTTAGGGTTTAGGTTTTGTTTGAAGGTGTAGGTGTTTGTGGCTTGTGGTGGTGGATATTTATACATGGAGAGTTGTGATTAATGCAATTTGATTTTGTAACTGGATTATGGAAAATTCTGATTTTTTCCTATAAATGTTGTAATATTTGAACTTTTTCTAATTTTGTTTTGTTAGTCTATAATTTTGGAATTGTATTGCTTAAAAATTACAAGCATTTTTTGACCAACGAGGTGGGTGTCGAATAGATTTATATAGCATGTTTGGGAATTAACGAATAAGTGCTAGCTGATTATATTACTTACTATTGATTACGTTACTTGGTTTGAAATTGATTGAATTCACAATTTGTAGAGAAGTTTTTGGTAAACAGATGTGATGTGATAGTTGTTTGATTGTTGGGTGTTTATTTTATTAATAACATAGATTTGTAATATATTGAATAACTAAAATAATATTTACGAAAAAAATCATTATTTGTAATTTATTACTTATAAAAGTTTCTTGTTTCACAAATTTTAATATATCAAATTTAATTTGGATAGCTATTATTATTTTTTAATTCGAAAATTAGTTGTAAATAATTATCGTATTTAGATTAATAATATATATACACCAGCAGTGTTTTTATTATACAATCCTAATGCTTTTAATAAAATAAGAAAATATACAAAAAAATCTGGTCAATCTATTTAATTTAAGGCTCATAATTGACCTTAGGTTCACATATATGGACATGGTTCTCATTTGAACCTAATCCTATATATATATATATATATATATATATATATATATATATATATATATATATATATATATAATTTTTTTTAAATTGAGGACAACATTATAAAATCAATTTACATTTCAAATCTCTCAATTTCAAAAGGTTTATATATGTAACTTTTTCAAAATTAGTTTTCTAAACCTAAAAAATTAATTGTAATTTTTATTTACCATGTATCGCAATAAAAATTCTGACTAGTCAATTTTCTAATTTAAAGTTAAACCTTTCATTTAATCTCAAACATCTAACTTCCAAACACCCCATAATGTTATGGGAAAATACTAAGGTGCCTTCACTATACCCATGTGTGGTAATCCAATCACTCTTTGACAAATCATTTATATTAATGAATTTGAATCTTTTTTAAATAAATCTATTGGTTAGTAGTGTTATAGGTATCATAAATTCACTGTACTATAAAAGTTCTCAATGTTATGATGTATTTTAAAAGTGAAATTGTAAAGACTTTGTAATTTGTTTTTAGTAAATAAATCTTTAATTCCATATTTCGCTCATAATTTTAATTGCATTGAACACGTTTTAGAATGACTCATACTCAACTCTCCATGTATTTCCACAGACAAAAACACCTATCTATAGACATTTACATAATCTTTTTTACTCTAACATTTTCAAATAAATCAAACTAGTTAATAACAAAAGGGTTTTGGTTGGTTCAATTTCAACATCAATATAATGATAGAAGAAATAAGGACCTACTGCAACAATAACTTAAACAGAGGAACAAATAAAGCTTAAACTTGAAATCGAGTTATGGTGAGAATGAGTACGTGTATGAAAAATAAGAATGAATAAGCCATTATATCTAATATAATATAATGGAACTAACTTAATCAAATAAATTTAAAATTTTATTTTAACTGAAATTAAAACTATCAACCAACCCCCATAATCTTTATCACCATCGATCGATCAGCCTGAAAAACTTTTATCAGACTTTCTCAAAAAACAAAACAAAACAAAGCAAAACAAATGATGACACCTAATTTTAGGGGGAATCAAAATTGAAACCCATCTCTGAATTTTGGAGGCACATTCCTATTCGATTCTAAGGGGATTCAAATCAACATCTACAATTTTATGAGTTTTGCTCATTATGACAATTTCCAGGTTTTTTATTTTCTTATTTGAAATTCACCTCTGGATTTTGGAGAGCGATTCATGTTCGGTATTGTCTGATTTCTACGAGTTTCAGCAATTTGAGGCCCCTTGTTCGTTTGATTTGGCCTGATTTCTACTCGCTTCGATTTTGGAGGGTCGTACCCGATTTTTTTCTTGATTTCTATGAGTTCATATGATTTTTGGATTTTTGATCTTCGAGGCCAATTTTTGATTTTCAGATATCTATTTCAGAGGCCAGTCACGAAACTTGTTGCTTTCTGTTCATCATTACTTTTGAAATAATAAAATACACACACACACACACACACAACTATTCACTAACATGCACAAGATAATTAGGGTGAGCATGGTGTTGAATGCTAATTTTTATATTCCAAGTATTGAGATTCAATTTGATGTAGGTGTTATGTGGTTTGTGCACATTTATGTTTCATTATGTGCAAATTAATACATTAAATAGTGTACAATATATCCCATATGGTTTTAAATCTCTATGCGCGTTGTCATTTGATATCGTTTTAGTTGATGCAGATATGATGTGATTTATGCACAAGTAAGTGTCAATTTGTGCACAATAATGTATTAGCTAGTGCAAAATTGTGCACATGTTATGAAGTTTAAATAATGATATATTCATAATTATTACCGTGATATTGCACAATAGTCAATGACAAAAATGCACATTTGTATTTTCATCCTAATGTTATAAAATTATTTTATGATTTTTTCTTGTGTATTTTCACCTCTAAAATTTTACTTGGTATAATTTATTATTGCAATAATCACTTATTTGCAAATTATAATTTGCAAATGATTTGATCAAGGAAGCAATTGGCAGATTTCAAGACCCACCCTTAAATTTGTATTTTTTTTTTGAATTTTGCAAAATAGTTTGTGCACAAGTAAGTATCGTTTTCTGCACAAGCATGCAATAAATTATGCATAAGCATTTAACAATTTAATATTTTAGTTGTTGGTCTTTTGGGATTTTAATACTAATTAATTGAATTATGATTTGTCTATGTTTCAGAATTATGAACTTCTAGCGATTCTGAGAGTTTGGTATGGCATATATATATATTTATAATTCTTGTTCTTTTGTGGGTTATGTTTATGTGCACAAGTAAGTGTAAATATGTGCATAATTGTAGAATAACTTATGTACAATAGTGTGATAAATTTTGTACATAAAAGTACAATAAGTACGACATGGGGCCATCTCATTATGCATCATATTGTCTTGGTCAATTTTTGAATAAAACAAACTATGAGATTCTACAGTGTTGCAAAGAAAATTGGCTGACAGTCCAATTTAATAGAAGGCCAATATTCTTCGAAAAAGTAGCACATTAAGTGAGTAGAAGATAATTTTATAAAAAAAGATCTAAAAGATTTCTATCCTTTTCTTACTACTCTCTAATATCGTACGATATCAACAGTTCATAATTTGGGTCGTCCATAATCCAACTTGACGGTCAGATCATAATAATGTCATGCATGTAAATTTTGTAAGATTGATTGACAATCATTATATAACAATTTATAATCTTCTTAATATCACAGATAATTTGTTAGGTAACTTTAATTTTTATTGTAGTGGGAGCTGCATATCATAATTTAAACATGACTCATATACTTCATTTTGATTCTCCACTAACGACCTTAAAAAAAAAATTACAAATGAAGGGATATGTTTATTATATTCTTTTAGATTTCTTCTTTTTCATACTAGTCAAGATTTTAGTACATATACTTCCGTGATTATTATGTTGGTCAATAAATTAATGAAGTTATATCCGATAAGAGTAAATTTTAGTACATTTACGGTCGGATCGTAATGTTGTATACCGATGACACCAATGGTATCGTGCAGGTCCAGTACCTAGCGCACCAAGTTATGCACAATCATGCAATAAGATTTTCACAAAATGCAATAACATATGCACAACCAAGTGCAACCCTCGAATAAAAACTTGCCTAAATCTTTCCCTTCCCCTCACGAGAAACATTATTCAAAAATTACTGATGCAAAGCAGCTTCTCTAGTCACAAATTCTCTTCTACTTACAAACAAACAAAACAATGAGAGATCAAATATTTTTACATAAAATATAAAATAAAATAAGCATTTCTAGTACTAAATAAGAATTTCTAAAACATCAACATAATTGTTGCATAACAAAACATAAAATTCGTCGCATGCAAATCACTTCTTCAATTCAGCCTTATGTTCAAGTTTCTTTACCTTGTCAGGTGGGAGATACACTTTCGCGATTTGCCTATTTAAATTCCTCAACTCGTTTATCTCTACGCATGTCACGGAGTGGCAATATTTCTTCCGAATATAATTGACTTGTTTTTTTATCTCCTGCCTTAATTCCACGCACCTTGTAGGATTCAATCCAACCTCCATATATGACTTTACGTGCCTCATGGTGAAAGTCACTCATATCATATTGCTTCATCTTAACGACAAGGTTTGCTGATGTGGACTTGGCTAAAAAAAAAAAAAAAAATGCTTCCACTCTTAATTGAGCTCTGACTACTTCATTTTCTTCTTATTGGTGATCGGAGCTTTAGTGGATATCGAGGTGGTTAGAATTCTTCACAATTGGTCATCGCGCTTGGTTGAAAAGCCAGTGGCGCGAAGCTACCGTGCGCTTGGTTAACAAGGTGGGGCAAACGGTATTGAAGTTATTGATAAATTTAGAAGGAGACAAATCCAATATCTGAAATATCTTTTTTCTAGCATTCATTTTACCATCAGCATGTGTCATCGAATGGCTCTCAATATCTTCTCCGCTGCTTATAAACAATTACAGAATAAAGTAAAAAGGAAGATTAACAAAGGTGGTAAAACAAAAATTACATATATAATTATTGAAAGTTTAATGTACATTAATTTTAAGCGGATCAAAAAATAAATATAGACTATAGCTCAATAATAATATCATTCATTGTTCTGTAACTTTTACCATGACACATCTTTTTTTTATTTTTCCTTTCTTTTCGGTTCAACGGAATCAACTTTATGCTACATAATGACCGTACATGTGCATTAGATTAAAGCATAGATTACTTTATTATTTTTTCAAGAAAAACATTTAAACAAACATATAAAAATTGGACCGCAAAATATAACCCATATCTATAATGTATTTTTCACATAAATGTAGTGCACATTAATATACTAAAATTTACACATTACTAATAGAGAGCGACCTGATAAATTCAGGTAGCATGGTTTCAGCGATCTGAGGGTGTGTACAATGCTAGGTCGCAAGATTGTCGACCATTCAGGTCGCACGAGAGGTCGCCAAGAGGTCGCACATGAAGCTAGCAATGGGTCTCATAAGAGGTCGACCTATACTATGTCAGCTGATGATGTCAGCCCTAATTCAGTACAACAGTTGTCAGATTGTAATGTAGAATTAGTGACCACACATTCCTGGTAGACGTTGCAAAGTGTACTGTAACATTTATAGCCGCATATTCTAGGGCTACATTTATCATACATGTTACTATAAATAGCTGTAACATTCTCTACTTTAATCATCAAGAAAATGATTGTTTGAATATACAGAAATGTTAACACTGAATCTTTTTTTCAAAAATGAATTCTTTACTTTCTTTCATGGTATCAGATCAGGTTTTTGCCTGACTCTGAATATCTCTTCCCTCATTATTCTTCTCTCCTCTTCTTATCTCTCATGGAGGCTAACACCACTCCATCACATAAGGCTCAGGTGAGCTCTCACTCAGTAATTCATAACACTCTATCTTCTCAAAATTCAAACTCAACTATTCAACTGCAAAATCAGCTTATCTTTATCAAGCTAAATAATTCAAATTACCTGCTTTGAAAAATGCAAGTCTACACAGCCGTCAGAGGATAGGGCCTTGAAGGCTACCTCACTTGAGAAATCAGACCTCCATCCAAGATCGTTGAAGGATTTGTAAACCCTGAATTCCTACTCTGGGTTAGGCAAGATCAGTTGTTAGCATCCTGGCTTCTCTCCTCCCTTTCTGAAAATTTACTTATCAAGAGAAATATGGCAAACTCTGAAGGCTAGTTTCTCCAATCAAACTGCAGCCAGAAAAATGCAGTACAAGATGCATCTTTCCTCTATCAAGAAAGGAACCTTGATCATCAGGGACTATGTCAACAAAGTAAAAACCTGCTGCGACATGCTAGCTTTTGCTGGCCAACCAATTTCTGAAGAAGATCAAGCAATGCATGTCTTTACTGGGCTTGGAGAAGATTTTGACCAGATGATGGTAGCAGCTATGGCTATGAGCGACTCACTCACCCTCAGAAATATTTTGCCTATGCTACTAAGATATGAGACCAGACTGAAAGCTGGAAATTCATCAAATCTCATCAATACAAAAGGATCAAGCCCTACAATCAACTTTACTACTCAGTTCTCTGGTCAGAGAAGAGAAACCTGATTGCTGTAGGAGCCAACAGAGGAAGAGGTCGCCACCCTGGAAGAGGTGGCAGAGGAAGGAATAACAGCAACAGAGGAAGAGGTGGAAGAGGTTTCAAACTAGGAAACAGGTCGCCTTGTCAAATTTGTGGTTACTCTAACCACTCTGCTGACAAGTGTTATTACAGATTTGATGCTGCCTACACTGAACCGTCCAATAATGCTCAGAATAACTCAAACATTTATGTGACCTCCTACTCAGCCTATCCAGACACTCAGTCCATTGATCCCTCTGCTCTATCACTAATGTCTAATTTAGGTAGTGATGCGAGCTGGTATGCAGATTCAGGAGCCTCTAATCACGTCACCAATGACCTCGCCAATCTCAACATCGCCTCAAAATTCCAAGGTAACAACAAGGTTCAAATTGAAAATGGATCAGGTTTGTGTATTTCTCATATTGGTAATTCTCAGTTCAAATCAAGCAACAAATCCTTTTCACTCAAAAAACTCCTTCATGTTCAGCACATAACTAAAAATCTCATTAGTGTTTCTCAATTTTCTCAAAATAACTCTGTTTACTTTGGATTTTATCTTACTTCTTGCTGTGTTAAGGATCAGGTTACCCATCAAACCCTTCTCAGAGGCTCTCTTAGGAATGACCTTTACAAATTTGACATACATCTCGCCAACAATCCTACTATTAATTCCTACCATTCGCCTGTTTCTCTCAGAAGTCAAGACCCTAGCACCTTCATCACCGAGCTTAGTAATAACAATAAGGAAGTAGATTTGCAGTTATGGCTTCTTAGACTAGGTCATCCTGTTAATAATGTACTACATAGAGTTCTTAAAGACTGTACTCTCTCCTTTTCAAATAATAAAGTCACTTTTTCTACTTGTTGTGATTGTCTTCAGTGTAAAAGCCATAAGCTAACTCAGAAACTGAATATACAAGACCCTTTGAGCTCATACATACAGATGTTTGGGGCCCTGCTCCTATAAAATCCACTGATAGATTCTCTTACTATGTTTCCTTTGTTGATCATTATACTAGATATACTTGGATCTATTTGCTAAAACACAAATCTGATGTGGTCAATGTCTTCACTCAACCTCATCCTTACCCAGTTTCAATCCAAAATAAAGTTGGTACAAAGTGACGGAGGGGGAGAATTCATAGCTCTCACAAAACTGTTTCACTCCTCTGGGATACATCACAAAGTCTCTTGCCCCTACACCCCTGAACGAAATGGTCTTGTAGAAAGAAAACATAGACACATTGTTGAAAAGGGTCTCCGTCTCCTCTCTCACTCTTATTTACCTACAAATATTGGGATGATGCCTTTACCACTACAATCTACCTCATCAACAGACTACCCTCCAAAACCACTCAGTATAAAATACCTCATCAACTCTTACTAAATCAAAATCCCAACTACACTCATCTTAAGCCCTTTGGGTGTTACCCTCACCTTAGGCCTTTCAATAAACACAAACTCCAGTTCAGGTCGCAACCCAGTACTTTCCTTAGTTACAGTGAACATTATAAGGGATTCAAAGTCTTACCGCCAGATAGGAAGGTCATAATCACCAGACATGTGATCTTTGATGAGCTCGAATCCCCCTTTTTCAAAAATTCTGGACCTCACTCCTACTCCAATTTGCAACCATCTATACTTGGCCCACCTCCTCTTATAATATTTCTCCAAGCTACTACCCCATTAGCGACCTCACCACAACCACATGCGACCTCATTAAAACCTCATAATCAACAATCTATACTTGGTCCACCTCCTCTTCTACCAGTTCCCCAGGCAGCGACCACTCCACTTTAATCCGCGACCTCATCACAATTCTCCGTGACCTCACCTCAACCTCCTATATTACATCACTCCAGTTCTACTCACAGTCAATCTCACTACCCTCCAGTCAATATAGTCCTTCTACTATTGAATTACCAATTCCGAGTTCTCCACATACTTCTCTTTTTCCTTCTGGACCAGGTACTGGCCCTTTTGCAGGTAAACACCAGATGATAACAAGAGCTAAAGCAAGAATTTACAAGCCCAAGGTGCTCAGCACGCAGCTACTCAATTTCAGGGAGCCCTCCTCCTATGTTGAAGCTTTAACACATCCCAGGTGGAAAGCTTCTACGTGTGAAGAGTATGCGACTCTCATTAAGAATCAGACATGGTCTCTCTCTGAGCTACCTCCAGGCAAGTCTTTGATTGGGTGCAAGTGGATGTTAAAACTCAAAACTCATGTTGATGGAACTATAGCTCGATATAAGGCCATATTAGTCGCCAAAGGATACAATCAAGTGCCAGGTTTTGATTTTTCTGAAACTTTAAGCCTTGTTGTGAAAGATACCACTATTAGAGTTGTACTCTCTATAGATGTCAACTTTAATTGGTCGGTTAAGAAATTGGATGTTAATAATGCCTTTCTGAATAACGAGCTGGACTGAGAAATCTTCATGGCTCAGTCACCTGGTTTTGAACAGGAAAGTACTAATATCCAGGTGTGCAAACTATCTAAAGCAATTTATGGTCTTAAACATGCTCCCCGAGCTTGGTTTGGAAAACTGCGAGCTATTCTTATTCGATTTGGTTTCTTTGCTTCCAAGGCTGATAGTTCTCTTTTCTACTCCAACTCTTCCTCCGGTTGTATCTGGGTGTTGGTGTATGTTGATGACATCCTCGTCACGGGCAGCTGATTCGTACGTATTTGTTATGAGTTTTGTATATGTTTCGAGTCTTGTTTGAGTCGTTTCGTTATCTTTTTCGGGTTGATATTAGGCTATTTTGTATAATTTTATATTTTAAGGCTTTTTACTTAACTTTCCGATTTTTTGATCGTTAATTGGTCCTTTGGAGATTACTTCTGTGTTTTCTCATGCAGCTAAAGCGTTTGGGAAACCTGGGAGTTCAAGAAGATTAAACTCGTAAACTGTTACGAGAATCGAGAGATAAAGATGAGAAAAGTCAGCACTAGAAAGCAGTCGTCGATCGACGACAAGCGTCGACGTCACATTAACGAACTCTCTACGGTCATGGTCGACGCCCCATCGGTAGACGAACTCTCTGCGGTCATGGTCGACGCCCATCGACGCAATAGACATCGTTGATCGACGCTCCCCGACGGTTGTAATTTTCTGATGATTTTACCGCGATGCCCTCCTCATCCGACTCTATAAATAAGACGTTTCTCTTCAGCTGGAAGAGACACAAAACTTTGGAATGAAACCCTACATTAGAGCCCTCAAGGCACACTCCATTCAAGTTAGAGATCGGGTTCTGATCATGTACGAATTCACCTTGAAGAACGCAGCAACTCGAAGTTCTTGACAAACTTCCGGGTTCATAGCATAGAAGTTAATCTCTTCGGAATCGCTGGAGTTAGCGTAGTATTTACCCTTCAAGACAATCATTCATTCGTTTCGAATTAGTGTTCTCTTAAACTCTATTTATGTTTTGTAGTTAATGATCTTTTGGTTGGATATTTGATGTTGGAACTATTTAGTTTGTTTTGAATCCTTTGTTGATTAATTCGATTGATCCATCTTTCTTGTGTTTCTATAGTTTTTAGATTGATAGTTGTTCTTGATTAAAGTATAATTTGTCAATGCTTTCTATAGTTAATCTTCTTGTTAAGTTTTCAAATAGTTTTCTATTTCATTTTTAAATACGTTAGTTAATGTTCTTGAATAGAGATCGATGCTCTCTTTGCAAGATTAGTTCTAAATTCTAGTTTTCTTAAAACAATCAAAAAAAACCTTTTTTTTGCGTGTTTAGAATTAGAATTTGTGAAGTGTGATATAATAAACATCGTCGACTCTGTATTTTCATTCCTTGAGAATTCGACTCGGTTTAACCTGCCAGTCTATAGTGACCCTGTTCTCTTGCGGGCGAACTTACTTTCAAAACGTAGACGTGGGTTGTTTAACTTATTTTAATTTTGAAAGAAGCAATTTGTTCGACTCAGCAGCAACAACGCCGGCATTGCAAAGCTCATTACTCACCTTGGTTCAGCCTTTTCATTAAAAAAAACTAGGTGACCTGCATCACTTCCTTGGTATTGAGGTCTCACACACAGCTCAAGGTCTACATCTGAATCAGGGCAAGTACATTATGAATCTCTTGGAAAGAGATGGTATGGCTGGAGCTAAAGTCACTCCTACACCTATGGTTGTCTCTCCTATCCTATCTAAGTCTCAAGGGGAACCAACTGTTAATCCATCATTTTAAAGGAGTATTGCTGGAGCTCTTCATTACCATCACTGGGCCTGACATTTCTTATAGTGTCAAGAAGGTGTGCCAATATATACACTGTCCTCTCAGCACACAGTGTCGAGCTGTCAAGAGAATTTTGCGATACCGTGCTGGCACTATTCCTTATGGAATCACCTACAGTAAAACCTCATACTTTACTCTCACAGGTTTTTCATTTTCTGACTGGACCGGCGATCTGGATAATAGGAAATCTGTTACTGGGTTTTGTATCTTTTTGGGATGAAATATTGTCTCTTGGTGCTCTAAAAAGCAGACCTCTGTTTCCATGTCCATCACTGAGGCTTAGTATCGCAGCCTAGCTCATGCTACTGCAGAAATAATATGGATCCGATCCTTGCTTCAAGAATTTTATGTCACTCTTTCTGCTGCTCTTAGAATTTGGATTGACAATCAAAGTGCTATTGCAGTCGCCTCCAATCCTGTTCTTCATACTCGTACCAAACACTTTGAATTAGATTTTCACTTTGTTAAAGACCTCATCGTGAAGCGCTTGCTGCAGGTTCGGTTTGTTCATTCTGTTGATCAGACTGCCGATGTTTTCACCAAACCGCTATCTCTTCAATTCTTCATTCGACTCCGGAGTAAACTGTCTGTTCTTCCTCTCGCTGCACTCGAATTGAGGGGCTTTAATAGAGAGCGACCTGATAAATTCAGGTCGCATGGTCTCAGCGACCTAAAGATATGTGCAACACCATATCGCCAAATTGTCAACCATTCAGGTCGCACAAGAGGTCGCACATGAAACTAACAATAAGTCTCACAAGAGGCCTACCTATACTACGTTAGCTGGTGATGTCAGCTTTAATCCAGTACATCTAGCTGTTAGATTGTACTGTAGCAATAGTGACCACACATTCAAAGTAGACGTTACAAAATTTACATTTTCTAACCACATATTCTAGAACTACATTTGTCATATATATTACTGTAAATAACTAACATTCTCTACTATAATCATTAAAAAAAAAAAGAATTATTTGAATATATACAAATGTTAACAATGAGTCTTTCTCAAAAATTATATTCTTTACTTTCTTTCAATGGCTATATATTATTTGCGCTACACATACGATACTTATTTTCACATTAATATACATTAATTATATCACAGCACCCTAAACCGCGGAACTCATTGAGTGCCAGAAGGGGAAAAAAAATCTCGAAAACATTAAAAATAAAAATAAAAATTTATTCTCCCGTTTTCATTCTCGCTGTTGAAACCTCGAAGGCTCAAGATATGATACAGCGGCTTTCAACTTCTGAAGGTGGTTCCTTTTCTGAAATCTACGGTGTGTGTTCTCTCAGTTTTATTTTATTTCTTCGATTGTTTAGTTTCATGAGGGTTTAATCTGGTTGATATGTTTAATTTTCTGCATGATAATAGGGATATAGTTAATATAATTATTAGCTTGTAGATATGATTATGAATGAATTAATAGAAAAGGAGAAGGAGAAAAACCTCAAGAACTTTTGTTTCTTCCTGAATTTCTTTGCAATGTACATATATATATATATATATATATATATAGGGCTGCACCCCAAAATATTATTAGTCGACCCCAATCGATAAAAACACCCCAAAAATTTTTAAAATACCTTTTTTTTTACTAAATCAACCCCCAAACACCCACTTTACCCCATATAATATAATAATAAAAATAAAATAAAAAATAAAACGGGCCCCATTCGAAGAACACTAGCGGTGGCGACGACGATGCGGGAGCAGGAATTCTGACTATGCCCACACCAATATTGTAATCTAAGGAGTTGGGATGGAAGCGATCTGACATCGTTATCTCCACCAAGATTTTCTGTGCCGGGCCCGGCCCGAACGACAAGGGTTTGTCGAGGAAGCACATATTGGAAGGGACTAAGAATTGCTTGAAGAGGCTGGATATGGAGTATGTGGATGTGCTTTATTACCACCAGCCCGATATTGGAACCCCGATCGAGGAGACTGTGAGGGCTATGAACTATGTGATTGATAAGGGCTGGGCTTTTTACTGGGGGACTAGTGAGTGGTCCGCTCAGCAGATCACGGAGGCTTGGGGTGTGGCTGAGAGACTTTTATATGCCAGTTTGGATTTTTTCTTTTCTTTCTTTCGTTTTTTTAATAAGAGTTTGTGGTGATGAACTATTGCAGATGATTTATTAGTGACTATCTATAATGATATTCTCTATTGAACACATCAGGAGCCTTGGAATTGAGTCCAGATACAACACTTGAAAAATAGTGCAGAAAAATATCTTGGGCGGTGGGGCCGACGCTGGTGGTGGTGGGGGTGATGATGATGATGGCGGTGGTGGAGGTGGACTTTTGATGATGATAATAATAATAATAATAATAATAATAATAATAATAATAATAATAATAATAATAATAATAATAATAATAATAATACGCTTTCAATTTTAATTATATATTGTGGTAAGTTTGTTTAGTCTTTTCATTTATGACTATTTTTGTTTAAAATATTTTGGGGTGCGTATATCCGCGCCCATATATATATATATATAAAATTATTATTATTAATAATATGTTTATTGTGTTTATTATTATGGTTATCGTTTAATTATTTTCGATTGATTAGGAAATTGGGTGATGTGTATCAAGTAGTAAAAGTGCTTTTACAAGTTTGTTTGTTAGATCTCTGGGAAATGGATTGATTGTACATGATTATGATTTTGGCATATTTGGACCTTGTCAAGAAAGTTAAATAGAAGAGCTTCGTCTATCATACTTATTTTCTCTGTCATTTTTTCTGAATCGTGTATGAATCTATTAACATTGCCAATTAATGAATGCTCTTTCTTCAGGTGTTGAGAGGCCTTGAGAGCCTCATATCTAAAAAGGAAAGAAAAAAAGGATTTTCCGTAAAAAGGTACGTGTTTCTGGTCATCCAAACGGAAAAGCATATTTTTGCATGAGCAATGGTGCGGCAAGATTAACTTAATCTTAGTCATTTGGTGATTGCTTATCTTTTGGTACGTGGACTGATTGTTATTTATTACACACGCTTAATATGTGAAATTCTTTTTCGTAAATGGCGCGCCTTGATATTTATGATTCTATCTCTATGGAAAGGTCCGTATTTATGAAGTATAAATAAAAAATAAGAAGCGACAATTTGCATGACACGCGGTGTTCTTCTCATAAATTATGCTTGGTGGTGAGACGTAAATTCTCACAGAACTTTTAGGTTGTTAAATTAAAGGGAAGGGGACTTTTACATTTATGAATCTAAGGTGTTTGCATAGACAATAAGATTTAATGAGATGTCAGTATTGTTCACCCGCATTTATCAAAAATTGTTTGATTAATTATGTCATACTATCATACGTACGCAATGTTGGTTTCGTTAGAATCTAACAAATAGGGAAAGTTATGTAATTCTTGATGTGACGTCATGACATCTGATAAAGTAACAAACATATATGTTTTCTTAAAAATAGTTACTTCATTCAGTTAAACATTCTTATAGACCACGTGGAAATGCAATCCCTAAGTAATTGCTTGAAATTTTGGGAACTGGGATAATGAAACAACAGAAATTTAAACTATTGATCAACACATTTTGAATGCTTGTTTAAGCTTGCGTATCAGTATTACAAATAATTCCAAGTAAAAAACTCAAGCCTTAGAAAAGACTACAGATCTTTGAATGTTGCTTTTGTAAAATTTGGATCATTTCTCTTTTAGATACAAAATAGAAATGATTAATAGTGAATTTGTTGTTTGTGCAGTTGCCATTTTTTTTAATAACAAATTCTTAAAGCATCCTATATTACCTGTTTTTACATGGTCTCTTTTATATTTTTTTATAAATCATTTTGCTTTCATAATCCCCGACAAGGCCTACAATATCAGTAGTAATACTATACATTGGATAGATTTGTCTCTAGTTATACATCATTCGTCATTATTGACTTGTGGTATTACATGCTGCTAATGTCAATGCTTTGTTGCTTGATTTGCTCCCACGTTCTACTATGGAGATGCTTAATTTGGACAATAAGTTATGTCGGAGTTGGGTTATATCTCTTTTTTGATATGAAACAAGTAGTCTTGACTTTGGAGTACATCCCTTATATCCTTTGTACTACTCTGCATTGCGTTGTTTGGTTTTAATGGAAAATTCAATGCCAAACAAAGAATAAGCCCCGGTTTGGACTGCAAACAAGATTTTGTATTAGCTTGCAGAATGTTTTTTTTTGTCTTCTTTTAGTGTAATTTATCAAAATGGTTAATTCTCTTTGATGAGGTAGTCATTTCACTATGGTAGCCCAAAAGTTTGCTGTAAGAAACCGAATCTTGTTCATACAAAAGATCTTGATAAACAACTTAAATATGCCGCGAGTGAACAATTGGCTTAGGCGCTTTTGAGTTTGTCTAAAGCTAAAACAAAAGTGTAAAGGATTTATAAGAATGTGAGACATAAAATTAAGGTAGTTATATCCATATGATAGCCTTAAGTTTGTTGTAAGAAAACGAATCTTGTTCGCAAGTCATTTCATAGCTTTGGGCCTGAATACAATTACAAAGGTATAAAACAGATCTTGATAAACAAACATAAAAAGAACATATTCTGAAGTCAAATAAAAACGAAATAACCCAAAACCCTATTAAAACACATTTTTCAGACTAAAACATCATTTTTCGACTGAACTGTAAAACTCCCCGTAATAGTACGATAGTATATCGACCATTTTCTTGGTCTACGTCATCAAAATTCTTTTCGAATATGTGTAGCCCTAGATTAAAGCTACATTTCTCAGCTACATGACCCGTAACCTCTCGCTCTGTTCCCTATTCAGAAGCTGGCTGACTGAAGGGCCCGCGGCTGAGGTTGAGGGGGCGAAAGAGTCATTTCGTGGGGCCGATTAATCTGCTGCTATACATATAGCTTTAATCTGCTGCAATACATATTCTCGGATTATTCAGCGTCTCTATCGATCAACATCTACGAAAAAATGAGAAACAACTGCATCACAATTGACTGCTGCACATACGCCATAATCGCATCCCAACGCACTTCATTCTGCACCAAAAAAAGAACAGGAAAAAAAAAGAGATCATATTCTGAATAAAAATCAGCTCACACAGAGAAAGTTCAAAAAAAAGAACCAACTTATGGCATCAATAAAATGAAAGCAGATAATTTCATGCCACACACACACACACACACACACACACATATATATATATATATATATATATATATATATATATATATATATATATATATATATATATATATATACCTTCATTTGGAAATACACCAAATAAGATGTGCAAAATTAATCACACTCCAAATAATTAATTAATGCAAAATTAAAGATGTGCGTACGTACTTACCTTGTCATCAACATCCAGATCAGATTAAGGCATATCCAATCCTGGGCAAGCGAGTCAAG
>BMAC01000697.1:31266-58058 GCA_014905375.1 Phtheirospermum japonicum | reverse complement strand
TTTAAATAATGATTATTTTTTTCTGTAAAAGTTACTTTAATTATTCAATTATTATAAATTTATGTTATTAATAAAAGAAATACTCAACAATAAATTGTGTGAAATACCCCTTTTTAGTCATTTTACCCGATCAAACAGCTATCAGCTCTCAAATATTTACCAAACACTTTTATACAAACTGCTAATACAATCAGTTAGTCAAATCAGCTAATGCAATCAGCTATCAGCCTATCAGCTGATTGCCAAACAGATATATATATATATATATATATATATATATATATATATATATATATATATATATATATATATATATATATATATATATATATATGTATATAGGGATAATTCCATAGTACCTTTAAGTGAACATGAATTACCAAATAATCATATTTTTTTATTTCATACCATTCAGTACAAATATTACCCATTGAATCAAAAATTAACAGTTCATCGGTCCAAAATACCCTCCTTTCTCTTTTCTTTTTCTCTATTTTTTCTTCTTCTTTCTATTTATTTTCCCCTCTCGACAAAAACCAGGCCCTAACCCATCTACCTAAACAAGTGAAACAAATCTGAGTTTTTTAAACATGGCGGCTGAGCGAAGAAGATGGAGCAAAGCGACCCTCGTAGTGGGTGATTTTCTCAAATCTCTCATCTTCTTCTTTGTTTCAATCAATTGTGAATCTGCCCGATTCATTAGAATCAGACAAACCGTAATAAAATCGAGCCCATATCCACAGCCCAAAACATAAAATCTCTATCCTGAATCCTATCCTGCACTGCTCATTAGCCACACACCTCGCCGTGTGTTGGTCCGATTCCGTCAGGTGGTTATGCTCGGTATGTGTGACTGCAGCGTCGTGTTCGGTTTGATGGGAAGGAGATTAGGGGTTGGTTTTTCAATTACAATTGCAATTGTGGGTTTATGAATTGAGGAATGATGACTGGACATGTTATTTGTGAATTGTGGGTTTATGATGCCTTTTAACATGCAATTGATGTCCCCTGTATTATCTATGGCAGTGAAGAGAAGTGAGAGTTGATGATGGTGATTGGTCCAGTATGTGATTTTAATTTTTTCTTTTTTTGAACTATTATTTATATTAAGCTATAATTTGGATTTCTCTTAAGTTATTATTCAATTTTAATAGGGTTAGTATTAAATTTTAACAAGGTTAATATAATATTAAAAAGGGTTGGTATGAAGTTTACAATGTAGTATGAAATCAAAAATTAAAGATAAATTTAACGATTCACTACGAGATTCCATGATTTAGTAAGAAATTCGATAACGTATATAATATGTATTTACGATGTAGTATAAAATTTCACGAATGTAGTAGTATGAAATCTTCAGCATGTATTTAACTTTAGGATGTAGTATAAAATTTTGAATATGTAGTATAAGATTTTAGGATGTAGTATAAAATTTTGAATATGTAGTATAAAATTTACTATCTAGTATGAGATTCGGTCGGAGTTCGGCGGTGGCTGGTACCAGACGACTGTCAGTATGAAATTGACATGGGTAGTATGAAATTAACATTTGGTAGTATTAATTTTATTGACTTAAATTTGGAATAAATAATAAATAATTTGAAAGGAGAAGAAAAAAGGAATTAACTAGTAAGGATAAATTAGTAGTTTTATAACAAATTCGATTAAATAGGAAGTTGATATGTTTGATTGAGTTTTTGGAATAAAGTATTTAACTAGTGGTTTATATGGGAATTGTCCCTTTATATATATATATATATATATATATATATATATGGGTGGGCTCAAATGGGAGCAATGTCATTAAATGCGAACATGCGAACTATTGCTTTTATTATATACCAGCAGTGATTTTATTATACAATCCTAATACTTTTAATCAAATAAAGAAATACACGAAAAATCTGATCCATCCATTTAATTAGATCTAAGACCCATAATTGACCCTAGGTTCACATATAAGGACATGGTTCTCATTTGAACCTAATCCTAATCCTAATCCTATATATATATATATATATATATATATATATATATATATATTATATATATATATACATATATATATATATATATACACACACACACACACACTAGTTTAACACCCGCATATTATGCAGGATTTGAAAAAGAGTAACATTTATTAAAAGTACTAAAGAAATAATATTAAAAAAATGTGCACACAGTCGTAACATTATTTGTTCTATTTATAAATATTTTTACACGCAAAGTGGAACATTATTTATTCTCATTATTGTAATATAGTTTTCGCAATAAAGAATTTTCAAGTAATTTTACACGAGAGACACGAAATTAGTTGTAAGTTATAGTAAATTACCTGAATTTGACAGAGAAACCGATAGAAAATTGAGTTTGTAAAAAAATAAATCATAGAACACCCGCGTGTCACGTATGATTATGTGATATAAAAAATTAAATATATAAAGCACTGATAATCTTATTTAAAAAAATCGTATGTCTAACTTGTAGTATATGTAATATTATTTCTTGCTTTTTTTTTCTTTTTTTTTGTTTAAGACACTAAGTTGTTCATGTAAATATAATGTGTATATTAATGCATTATATTAGTATTAGATAATGAGATTTTGAATATATTTAATAATTATTTCCTAGGCATTATAATTTATTTTTATTTATTATATATTTTTGTTTCCCTTTTTTTTTTTCTTTTTTGGAATAATAATAGTTTTTCATATATGTTTAAGTATACATATATACAATTACTTATTTTAATATATTTAAAATAATTATTTTTATTTTATATAAAATAAAATGAAAAATTATCATGCAAGACACAGGTACAATACTAGTATATTGAATAACTAAAATAACATTTACAAAAAAAATCATTATTTATAAAAGTTTCTTGATTCGCAAATTTTCGATATATTAAGTTTAATTTGTATAGTTTTACTATTTTTTAATTAGAAAATTAATTGTCAATAATTTTTGTATTTACATTAATAATAACTTCTTTTTTTGAAATTTAAGGACAAGATTATAATATCAACTTACATTCTAAATGTCTCTTTTCAAAAAGCTCCTATATAGAAAATTTTCAAAATTAGTTTTTTTGCTCCAAAAAAATAATTTTAACTCCTATTTACCAAACATCCCAATAGAGAATTTGATTTGTCAGTTTTCTAAATTGAAGTTAAACCTTTCATTCTACCTCAAATATCTAACTTCTAAACACACCATAATGTTCTGATGTATTTTAAAAATAAAGTTGTAAAGACTTTGTATTTATTTTTTTTAAGAAAATAAATTTTTAAGTTCATATTTCGCTCATAATTTTAATTGCATTGATCGCGTTTTAGAATGACTCATACTCAAATCTCCATATATTTTCACGGCCAAAACAATTGTCTAGCCATTTACATAATCTTTTTTGCTTGAAAATCTTCAAATAAATCAAACTAGTTAATAACAAAAGGATCTTTGTTGGTTCAATTTCAACATAAATATAATGATAGAAGAAATAATGACCTATTGCAACAATAAATTAAATAGAGTAACAAATAAACCGTGAAATTGAAATCGAGTTACAGTGAGAATGGATAAGTGTGTGAAAAATAAGAATGAATCAGGCATTATAATTAATATAATCTAATGAAACAAATTTAATCAAATAAATTTAAAACTTATTTTAATTGAGATTAAAACTATCAATTACCCCAATAATTTTCATCACCATCGATCGATCAAACCCGAAAAACTTTTATCAAACTTTCTCAAAAAACAAAACAAAACAAGAAAACGATGACACCGGGGGAATCAAAATTGAAACTTGTCTATAGATTTTGGAGGCACGTTCATGTTCGTTTCTAGGGGGATTCAAAATCAACTGCTACAATTTTCAGATTTTTGCCAATTTTTACAATTTTTGATTTTCTTATTTGAAACTCACCTCTGGATTTGGGAGAGAGATTCATGTTCGGTTTTGTTGGTTCTTGCGAGTTTCGACAATTTGCGGCCCTTACTCGTTAGATTTAGTTTGGTTTCTACTCGCTTCGATTTTGGAGGGTCTTAATCGATCTTTTTTTCCTGGTCTACGAGTTTCGATTATGGTTGAACCCTAATGGCTTCGAGTGAGAACGAATCCGGTAATATTTTTTTGAATTGAGTCAGTTCATCTGATTTTTAGATTTCTAATAGTTCATCATAATTTTGGATTTTTGATCTTGGAGGCTAGTTTTTGATATTTGAATTTTCTATTTTGAAAGCCAGTCATGAAAGTTGTTGCTTTTTGTTCATAATTGATTTGGAAATAATGAAATATATATGTACAACTGTTCAATAAAATGCACAAGATGATTAGGATGAGCATGGTGCTAAATGCCAATTTTATATTCCAAGTATTGAGATTCAGTTTGATGTAGTTTTAGATAATGTAGGTGTTATGTGGTTTGTGCACATTTATATTTCATTATGTACAAAGTAAAACATTGCACAATGCACAATATGTCCCATATGGTTTTACATTTCTACGCTCGGTGTCGTTTTAGTTGATGTAGGTGTGATGTGGTTTCTGCACAAGTAAGTGTCAATATGTACACAGTAATGAATTAACCAGTGCACAATTGTGCACATGTTATGAAGTTTAAATAATGTTGAACGCACAATTATTGCCCTGATATTGAACAATAGTCAATGACAAAAATGCACAATTGTATTTTCATCCCAGTGTTGTAAAGTTATTTTCTAATTTCTTGTGTATTTTTACCTCTAAAATTTTACTTGGTATAATTTATGATTGTAATAATCAGTTATTTGAAAATTATAATTTGCAAGTGATTTGAGGAATGAAGCAATAAAGGGAGCAAGAGACAAATTTCAAGACCTACCCTTAACATTGACTCTTATTTTTATTTATTTTTAATTTTGCAAACTAATTTGTGCACAAGTAAGTATCATTTTCTACACAACCATGGAATAAATTTTGTACAATTGTGCAATGAATTATGCATTGAAGTATTTCATGAATTAATATTTTAGTTGTTGGTCTTTGGGGCTTTTAATACTAATTAATTGAACTATGGTTGTCCATGTTTCAGAATTAAGAACTTTTGGCGTCTCTGTGAGTGGTTTGAAATATTTTTTTTTCTATTTCTTGTTCTTTTGCGGGTTATGTTTCTGTGCACAAGTATAAATATGAGAATAATAGTATAATAACTTGTATACAATAGTGCAGTAAATTTGCACACAAAAGTACAATATATACGACATGGGCCATCTCATTATGTATCACATTTTTTGGTCAATTTTTGAATAAAAAAACTATAAAGTAATATCATTTCTACAGTGTTGTAAAGGAAATTGGTTGATGTGCCAACATAATAGAAGGTCAATATTCTTCGAAAAGGTAGCACGTAAAGTGAGGAAAGGATAATCTAGAAAAAACAGATCTAAAAGGTCTCTTCCTTTTCTTCTCACTCTCTAATATCGTTCGATATCAACAATGCATATTTTGGGTCGACCACTTCAACCCGACGATCGGATCATAATAATCTCATACAGATAAATCTTTTAATATTTATTGGCAATCATTATTCGACAATTTATATATTTTTTTTAATATCACAGACAGTTCTTTAGGTAAACTGAATTTTTATTGTAGTGGGGTTGCAGATCATAATTAAAACAATGCTAATATATTATACAATCATCATACCATTTGGTATACCAATAATTATTCATTGAACATGTGAACTTCTATCTAACGATAGTGAGTCATATTGTTACAAAGAAAAAAGTAAGTTTTCTAAGGAAGGATATGTTTATTATATTCTTTTAGATTTATTCTTTTGGATTCATACTTCCATGATTAATAATTTGGTCTTTAAATTAATAAAACTAGGGACAATTTCCGTTTACTCCAATAGGAAAATATTTATTCCCAAAAAACCCATTGAAAAGTATTGATTCCCATTTACTCAGTCAACTTCTTATTTAATCAAACTAATACATAAAAGTACAAGTTTATTCTTACTTACCTGTTTTATTTTTCAATTTTTATTTTTTCCCCAAATTTAACTCAAATAAGATTCATATTAATTTCATACTACCATGTTAATCGCCGGACTCCGATCGAATTCCAAACTACATTCATAAAATTTCATACTGCGTTGTGGAATTCTATCGAATTTCATACTACATTCATACTACGTTGTGGAATTCTATCGAATTCCATACTACATTATAGAATTCCATACTACATTTATAAAATTTTCACACTACATTATAGAATTCCATACTACATTCATAAAATTTCATATTTACGTGGTCTACATTGTGAAATTTCATACTACATTGTCGAATTTCATACTATTAATTTCATAAAATTACATATTTACGTATACTATGTCATCAAATTTCATACTACATTGTGGAATTTCATACTATTGATTTCACAAATTTTATACTAACGTGGCAAATTTCATACTAACGACGTCAAATCTAATAAACCAAAAATATTTCACAAATCACTATTTTTTTTCATTCCAGTTCAAAATACTATCGATTTCACAAATTTTATACTAACGTGGCAAATCTCATACTAACGACGTCAAATCTAATAAACCAAAAATATTTCACAAATCACTATTTTTTTTTTCATTCCAGTTCAAATATCTCCATAAACTATTTCATCACAACGAAAAAAATCATTGCTTCCAAAAACTACAAAAATCCGCACCAGCAGCACAAATCTCATACATTAGAAATAAATAAAGGCCAACTCAAGAAGATTCGCAAAGAAAACTTATAGCCCATAAGCCCGATTTCATCCACCCTCCTGAGCCAATCCAAACCCAGAGCCACAAGTCACACAATCCATCACCGCCTTTTCCTCAAATAACTCAGAAATCGGAACCCATGACCACGAAACCACTGAGATTTGTTATACCCATAAAAGCTCGAACGAGATCTAGCCCTACCTAAATCTTAGAACTGAAACTTGAAAAACCTCGTCCTGAAAGTTGAAACGACATCGCCGCTGCCGTGCTCGCCCGTGCGCCGCTGCCATTTGACGATCCTACCCACCGCTGGTTCTGACTTTTGCGCGAAATGGAGAGTGCAGAAGAGAAAGTGATTCACCTGTGCATTAGATTAGAGTATAGATTACTTAATTACTTTTTCCATGAAGATATTTAAGTAGACATATAAAAATTGGACTGTAAAATATAATCCATATTCAAAATTATGTATTTTTCACCGACATGTAATGCTAATAAAATGTGCACATTAATATACTAATACATACAAATTACTATACATTTATTTGCACTGCACATACAAAACCCCTGAACCCTAAACCCATAAACCCCTGCACGTGAACACAAATTTGAGGAGAGAATGTAAAATGGGAAATAAGACTAAGGAAATTTGATTAAGCCCCATTTACACATGAACAAAGCAAAATGTCAATATGATATTTCATACCCCTAAACAGAACTATTCCATGACATCTTATAAATTAAATAATTGCACTTACATTGTCAAATAATAAAAATATACACAAGCACACAACACAAGAAGTAAGATCCGACATTCATTGCTGAAAATCAAAGCTTCAAAAGAACTATTATCCTTTCAATATTTCATATTAGGACAAAAAATATTATGGAAAGCAGATGCACCACCATTAGATCCCGATTATAATTGTAATTAATGTAAGAAAATTCACTCAAGTAGACAACAAACCCTATGTGCAAGTTAACTTTATTGATTTTCTCTTAAACCAAAAAGGTCAATCAAAATTAGATCAAATGGTACTTGATCTATTTAGTAACTATGTATTTGCAAGAATCATTTTCTTATTTGAAAAAGGACAAAGAGATAATTGAGTAGGAAATAATTCAACCTGACAATAACGAGTGTATGTTTGTCATTATTCATAAGAATTCAAAAGAAGAGGCATGTCATCAATTAATTTTGGTTAGTAAAAGACTACAATGAGGTCTGAAAAGAGAGGACGACATCGGGTCGCTCTATCTTCTAGTTTGAGTTCTGCCAATTGCTAAAATAAACAAATAACAAAATTATGTAACCTCCAACTCAACACATGAGTTGGAAGGCACATAATACAACACCAGTATACCACATTAAATGATTCGAGGAAAAGTAAATGAATTTTAGAAAAGTAAATAGAAACCCTAATGTCCAAGGAGATTAATACCTTAAACTCATTATGTGCTCTAGAAGACTTAAACGAATTTTTAATCCAAAACGACAAGATGATTCGAGATGTATATATATATATAGGGTTGGGTTCAAATGAGAACCCGTCATTATATGTGAACCTAGGGACTCATCTTGACCATTAGATTGGATAATTTTGATGGCCTAGGGTTGGGTTCAAATGAGAACCCGTCATTATATGTGAACCTAGGGACTCATCTTGACCATTAGATTGGATAATTTTGATGGTTGAGATCATGACATGTCAGCATGGTAATAATGTAAAAAAATACATTGATTAATTAAAAATGGTATTTTGGACATATATCAACGTTTACAAAGAGTACTACATTGTTCTTTAGAAAGCACAATAGATTAAGAGAAAAAAAACACTATGATTGTATACAAAAAGTATCGCAAATTTCGTCTATAAACTGCAAGTTCAAAAACTTGAAATGAAACTCAAATCTTCAACAAACCATAACTTTTTCAAATTTTATTCGTTTTGAATGAAATATATATCAAATTAATCACATTCTCAAGATCTACAATTTAAGATACATATTGCATATTTTAAAACGTAATATATATATATATATAATTAAATTAAAAAAACTGGACTGATTTTAGCACTACATTACTGTGTAAAGAGCACAATGAACCTGGACATATAATTGCACTGTGCAATATTAGATCTAAGGCCAGGATTAGTCCCTAGGTTCACATATAATAAAGGACCAACATTCTTGTTGGGTGGATTTTTCTTTTTCGGTGAGATTTATGCAGATTTTGTCACATGTATGCTCTAAGATTGTAGATAAATTGTTCAACAAACCAATGTAAATCGGAGGAAGTAGAGAGGATTTTTGTTCTGTGCGTGAATGAGTAATCCGAGAAGGTATCTGAGGGGTACAATTCTCAAATTGCTAAATGACTATTATTTATTAAAATGCCACTGAATGTCTAATAATTAACAAAATTTCACCGGATGTTTTTAAAAGAAGGCATTAAAAATAATGGTTATTCTCATATAAAGATTCATTCTCACGTGATCATATATATGTATATATGTATGTATGTATTGGTTCCATTGAGAACCTTCCCTAATATGAGAACCCTGCGAGCCAGATATATTATGTTATATGTAATGTTATTTTAGAATTGTATATTACTACATTATTTTCTGTAAAAATCAAGGGGATTATATGTACTTTTAATTTCAATTATAAAGAATACTAATTATAAAATCAGTATTTTTATAAAAAAAAAATAAAATAGTGTAGCAGTATACAATAATAGAAATAGCATTGTATGTTATTACACCTATTTTCTGTAAAAAATCAAAGGAATTATATGTACTATTATTCTCAATTATACACGATACTATTATAAAATCAGTATTTTCACAAAAATAATGTAGTAGTATACAATAATAAAAATAACAATACTTATAACTCCATTAATGTGATTGTCCCATATGGCTCCTAAATTTTTCTGATTCCTATTAATTCACGAGTAAGGATAATGCTTCTTTGTACAACTCAAGCTTATGAGAGAAATATGTGAAAAGGGTTAATTAAAATTTTATTTTCTAAAACAAAATACAAAGTTATACACACACATACACACTAGTTTAACACCAGTATATTATGCGAAAAATAGTGGTATTTATTAAAAATACTAAAAGAATATATTGAAAATGATACGTACAAATTGTAACATTATTTGTTCTATTTATAGGAAGATTAATTCATAATAAAAGATTTTTACACACAAGTCAGAACATTACTTGTTCTAGTTACAGTAATACTGGTTTTCACAATAAAGAATTTTCAAGTTTTTTTTACTGTAAGCCACAAAATTAGTTGAAGTATAACAAAATACTCTAAACATGATGGAGAAACACGTAGAAAAATGAGTTTGCAAAAAATGTAAAACATACGACACTCGCGTGTCACATGTGAATATGTGATATTAAAAAAAATCTATAAGACACTGCTAATTCTATTAAAAAAAAACGTCGTACATCTAACTTGTAGTATATGTAATAGTATTTTTTATTATTATTATTATTTATTTATTTTTTGCGTAAGACACTAATTTATTCATATAGATATATAATGTGTGTATTAATGCATTATATTGGGATTAGATAAGAAATTTAGAATATATTTAATATTTATTTTCCTAGGCGTAATAATTTATTATTATTATTATTATTATTATTATTTATTTTATCTTTTTTGTTTCTCCTTTTTTTGGCGTAACAACAGTTTTTCATATATATTTTTTATGTTATTTTCATTTCATTATATTAGGGTTAGATAAAAAAAATTTTAAATTTATATTTCTTATATTTATTTTCCTTTTGTAATAATTCTATATAACTCGTATTTTTCTTAAATAAATATTTAAAATTCTAATAAAATTATTTTAACTTATACACGTTTTTTCTAATTAGATATAACTTATTTATATTAGAAGAATAAAAGTAAGATATTGAATTATGTAAAATATGTTAAAGAAAACTTTAAACTAGGTAAAATGTAATAAAAGAAAAATGTTGAATTAGACAAATACTAGTTTAACATCTGCGTATTATGCTGGATTGGAAAATAGTAATACTCATTAAAAATATTAAAAGAATAATATTGAAATGGTACACACAAGTCGTAATATTATTTTTCTATATACACGAAAATTATTCTTCACAATAAATAATTTTTACACACAAATCGGAGCATTATTTGCTCTAATTACAGTAAAAATTGGTTTTAAAAATAAAGATTTTCAAGTATATTTACTCGGGAGTCACAAAATTAGTTGATATAGCCAAATACCCTAAACTTGAAAGGAACCCCGTAGAATATTAAGTTTTTAAAAATGTAAAACATACAACACCCGCGTGTCGTATGTGAATATGTGATATAAAATTTAAAATCTATAAGGCACTAATAATTCTATTAAAAAACGTCGTATATCCAACTTGTAGTATATGTAATATTATTTTATTATTATTATTTATTTATTTTTATTTTCTGTAAGACATTAATTTATTTATGTAGATATATAATGTGTTTATCAATGCATTATATTGGGATTACATAAGGAGATTTAGAATATATTTAATATTTATTTTTTTAGGTGTAATAATTATGAATTTTTATTATTTTAGTTGTTTCTCTTTTTCTCTCCCTCTCTCTTTTCTTTTTGGCGTAACAATAGTTTTTCGTATAAATTTTTAATATTATTCTCAATGCATTATATTAGGATTAGATATACAAATTTAAGTTTATATTTTTTATAATTATTTTTATTTTGTATTAATTTTATATAACTCGTATTTTTTCTTAAATAGAATATTTGAAAATCTAAAAATAAAATTATTTCGACTTTTATTATAAATAAAAGTTAAATCAACTTATATAGATTTTTTCTAATTAGATATGACTTATTTATTTTTTTATATTAGTAGAATATAAGTATGATATTGAATTGGGAAAAACATGGTAAAGAAAATATTGAATTAGGTAACATATAATAAAAGAGAAATATTAAATTAGAAAAATATTAAAGGGCGCGAATATACGCACCCCAATAATTTATGAGCTGACCCCAAGTAATAAGAACACCCCAAAAACTTTTAAAATGTATTTTTTTTTTACTAAATCAACCCCACAAACATCCTATTTTACCCCTATTTAATATAATATATAATATAATAATAAAATAAAATAAAAACAATAATAATAAATTGAAAAAGAAAAGAAAAGGAAAGTGAGAGAGGAACAAACTGCGAAGAAGAAAGAAAACGCAGGCAGAGGAGAAAAAGAGGGGGAAGAAAGAGGAAAAAATTGCTTTGAAAAATCCATATAATTTATCGAGAGGAAGAATTGAACGGGGTGAGCCATCAAACGTACGGGATAAGTTTCTCATTGGGTTTGATTCACGTATTTAGGTTAGGGTTTGAAGTTTTTGAAAAAATTACCGTGTTCTACTCTGGTTCGTAGAACCAGAGCCATCTGTTCGGTCGAAAATTTCGAACATATAGGCCATGTTCATAAATATCATTCGAACAATATGCAAGTGTTCAAATAATATATTCGAACATATGTATAATGTTCGGTCAGAACTTTCGAACATACATCAATTGTTCATTAAAACCAGATCGAACATATTCGCGATTTTCAACCCAATAAATAGTAATACACCCAAAAAAAGAGAAAAAAAAAAACTGACTAAAACAGATAGATGTCAAGAATAATAACATTATTCATCTTGTTCTTATCATTATCCTCCATTCTTACAAGTTTTAATGTGAATTTTTTTTAGGTATTAAAACAGGTTTTGGGATGAAAAAGAAGTTACGAGGATTTAATATTTTTCTGTTTTGGGGTCAACTAATAGTATTTTGAGGTGCGTATATCCGCACATGGTATATATATATATATAGGATTGGGTTCAAATGAGAACCTTGTCATTATATGTGAACCTAGGGACTAATCCTGACCTTAGATCTAATATTGCACAGTGCAATTATATGTCTAGGTTCATTGTGCTTTTTACACAGTACTGTAGTGCTAAAATCAGTCCAGTTTTTTTAATTTAATTATATATATATATTTTTTACGTTTTAAAATATGCAATATGTATCTTAAATTGTAGATCTTGAGAATGTGATTAATTTGATATATATTTCATTCAAAACGAATAAAATTTGAAAAAGTTATGGTTTGTTGAAGATTTGAGTTTCATTTCAATTTTTGAATTTGCAGTTTATAGACGAAATTTGCGATGCTTTTTGTATACAATCGTAGTGTTTTTTTTCTTAATCTATTGTGCTTTCTAAAGAACAATGTAGTGCTCTTTGTAAACGTTGATATATGTCCAAAATACCATTTTTAATTAATTAATGCATTTTTTTACATTATTACCATGCTGACATGTCATGATCTCAACCATCAAGATTATTCAATCTAATGGTCAAGATGAGTCCTTAGGTTCACATATAATGACGGGTTCTCATTTGAACTCAACTATATATATATATATATATATATATATATATATATATATATATATATATATATTAATGTTTATATAATTATATTAATTTTATTTTTTAATTTTAATTATATATTGTGAGTAGGGTTATTTCAGTCTTTTCATTAAGCCCTATCTTTGTCTAAAATAATTTGGGGTAAACTCATAAGTATTTGGGGTGCGTATATCCGCGCCCAATATTAAATTAGATAAAGATGTATAAAAGGAAAATATTAAATTAGGTAGATATTAGGTTTTGTGACATCGAAGCACTAAACTTTTTGCGAAACTAACAAAGCGCTTTTTGCGAAACTAACAAAGCGTGAGAAACAAACACATATGATATGATAATTTTGTATTAATATAGAGAGGAAATAATATTAGGAAAATATTAAATTATGTAAAGTATAATAAAAAAATTAGGTAAATAAAGGCTCGGTTGACAACGAAGAACCAAAAATCTTTTTAAAATTAACGAAGCGCAGAAAACACACGTGAAATTATACAGTAAAAGATAATAACACGCATACCAACCACTCACTGTTAAACCGTCACCTCCTCAGTCAAAATGCTACTAATTTGTAAGTATTGCAATTCTAAAATTACAATACAACGAACAAAATCAAATTAAAAAGAAGAAAAGGTCAAAATATTACAAGAATGAGAAATCTCATTTACAGCAAAATCTCAGCATTTTAAATAATCCAGATACACAACGAACAAAATCAAATTAAAAATAAGAAAAAGTCAAAATATTACAAGAATGAGAAATCTCATTTACAACAAAATCCAGCATTTTCCATAATCCAGTTACACAATCAAATTGCACTAATCACAAATTCGCCATCTATAAATACCCACCAGAAGCCACAAACACCTACACCTTCAAACAAAACCTAACCCTAGAAACATTTTCTGATTCCCAGCTTTTAAGATGGCAAACAATGCGACAAGACAACAAGTTCTTGTCCAATACACCTTCTGCCAGCGCAATCACGCCGCACCACACGGTCCCTTGTTCATTCTCGACGGTTGCGGTATGTTCGAGCCAAGCGGCCCGAACGAAAGCCCGGAAGCAATGGTGTGCACTGCATGCCGCTGCCACCGCAACTTCCACCGCAGGGTCGTGGTGGATCTCCCCCCCTCGGCCCCACAAAACGACTCCCTCCCCCCCTCGGCCCCACGAGAAGACTCATTCGCCCCCTCGGCCGGATTCTGAACCGGGCACTTCAACTGGGGAATTACGGGTCATCCGGAAAGAAACAACTGGAGAATACTAGCGGGGTTGCTGCAGGAAGATATTATGCTCTGAACGATAATGGGCCTTTGAGTGATGGGCTGACAGATCATAATTTCAGGAGCTTATTCCGTCCCATAATCCACAAAGTCATGCAGGTATACCAGCCAGAGGCTGTTGTTCTTCAATGCGGAGCCATGCTGACTGTGTTTGTTTTCTGAGGTCGTTTAATCATGCTCCTGGATCAGATCAGTAGATTGCAACACGTCCCCAGCATGAATATCCCCTGCACTAGCAGCTGGGGTTTCGTCTAGTTTGACTTCAGAATGTGTTCTTTTTATGTTTGACTTCAGAATGTTTTATTAGGGTTTCATCTTGTATACCTTTGTAATTGTACTCGGTCCCAAAGTTATGAAATGACTTTTAAACAAGATTTGGTTTCTTACAACAAACTTTGTGCTACCATTAGTGAAATGACTACCTCATGCAAGAGATTAACAGTTTTGATAAATTACACTAAAAGAGGAGGGGGAAAAAAAATAGATTCTGCAAGCAAATACAAAATCTTGTTTGCTGTACAAAATCGGAGGCTATTCTTTGTTTGGAAGTGAGTTTACCATTAAAACAAAAGGATGCAATGTAGAGCAGTACAAAGGGATGAAAGGAACGTGATCCAAAATCAACGGATTAATTGTTTCTTATCAAAAAAGAGACAAAACCCAACTCCGACAGAGCTTTATTATCCTAATTAAGCATTTACTAAGATTTACTTGGTTCACTCTAAACAACAATGGGAAGTAAACCCAAAAGACAAGAAACGAAAGCAAAACCTATATCAATATGCCTAAGAATGAATAAGCATTCCAACATAGCAGCACAAAATTGCACACCGCAGCAAAACAAAAGACAACGGCAGCAAAACTAGCAACATGTAATAACCCTTGCATATTTATATGGTACTTTTTTTTTCTTTTCTTTTTTTTTTTTTTTGCTTATAGCATTCCATTCTCTCTTTCTTTACAAGTCCCAGTAAATAAATCTTACCGAAAAAGGTTTGATATTTGGACTCGATGGCAACTAAGAAATATAAAAAAGCAGTTGTTCAAAAAGTTTAATTATTAAGAATATGGCAACTGCACAATCGATCAATAATAATGATACTAAAAAGACCGTAAAAAAAGCTGAATATAAGACAGTTGCCCATATATACATTATATAGAAGTTGTAATGCAATTTTTTCACATAAATCATTAATTGATTTCAATTTATATTCTCCAGCAATAAACATAGTTCACCCTCTTAGGATCGTCGACGTAGAAAATCCTAAGGAAAGAATTACACCAACATAAATCCTAAATTTCACTCTTAATCAGAAACAAATGACACATACAACAAACTTTCTCTTTTGTACTTAAAAAGAGAAATGATCCGAACTTTACAAAATCAACATTTCAAAGATCTGTAGTGTTTTCTAAAGCTCGAGTTTTTTACTTTGAATTATTAGTAAGGAGCAAGCTTGAACGATCATTTAGTATGTTTTGATCATTAGTTTAGGTTTTTGTTGTTTCATTACGCCAGTTCTCGAAATTCCTAGCCATCACTTTAGCCAGCATATAAGAGTATTTGACTGAAGTAAATAAAAAATTTAAAGGAAAAAAAAAAAGATTTATTTGTTACTGTCATTTCCCGATTTATTAGATTCCAACACTTGAGTGGGGTAGGAAACCATCAAAGAGCCCATGATGGTGAACAATTTCGAAATCAATTTAGTATACTAATACATGACATAAGTAATCAACATGTTCATTAAATCTTATAGTCAACGTCAACATGTTAGATTCATAAATGTAAAAAGTACCTTCTCTTTAATTTTGCAACTTAAAAATCTTATGAGACTTTACGTCACACCACCATGCATAATTTATGAGAAGAACTCTACGTGTTATGCATGTATAATATCTTTTACGGTCATAAGAAGTCAACATACCGTTTGAGAAATAGCAACAGTCAAGCGACAAATACTAAATTAAAGGCTTTCTTGTCATTTGTGGCCAACATTGCCCATGCAAAATCCGTTTTTACTAATATGGAGATATAATCATTAACATTAAAGCCCCTTCTCTTTGACTACTTATATATTTTTAGAAGTGGTGGTGATTACCAAACAAGGCAAAGACATAATAATCAAATATCCCTAATGCTCGTAAGCGGTCCAGAATCAAGAAATAGCAACGACTAAGTGACCAAGGCTAAATCAATCTTTCTTTTTCGTTTGTGGCACCCATTGATCATGCACAAATGCCCTTTTCCTTCTTAGATCTTACTAATGTCTAGATGACCAGAAACAGAGACCTTTCTATGGAAATAGGCAAGGGATTCTTTTCTCTCTCTCTCTCTCTCTCTCTTATTTTTTTTCGGTTTTGGATTTTTTTTTCTTAATATGATAGACAAATCTCTTCAATTAACTTTTTCGAAAAGATCCCAAAATGTCAAAACCTATAAGCTAAATCATATTCATGTACAATCAATCCATTTTGCAAATATATAACAAACAACTTGAGAAAGCACATTTACTACATGATACATTACCCGATTTTTTAATCAATCAGATAATTGATACACATCACTACAAAGAAACTCAGAAAGAATCAAAAGTCTTTCCTGATTTTTGTTCTCCCTTTCCTTTTCTAGTAATTGGGTCGTAATTAAGTGTCAAAGTTTATAAGAAACAAACAAACCATATTTCCAAAAATCAAACATATCAACCGATAGGAATTTCTCCTTCTGTAAAATTGAAAAAACACAGAAAATTGAATCCAGCAAACCCTCTTGATACATCACCCAATTCACATTCTTTAATTCACATTCCTCTACAGCCGATCTATTTTCCAGAGATCTAACAAACAATCTTGTGAAACCATATTTACTACTTGATACATCACCCAATTTTCTAAACAATCAAAAAAACAAGTGAATAATTTAATAATAACAACAACAACAACAACAACAATAATAATTCATAGATATCACTAAAAAGAAACTCAGAACGAATCAAACATTCTTCCTGTTTCTATTAGTTCATTTATAATGGAGTGTCAAAGTTAATAATACCCATATTAATAACAGAAACATATCTCCAAGCTAATGCTACTACTAAAAATATCCTTATTATCATTCAAAAAACCAATAATATCAACCAGATATGAATTTCTCTTTGCGTAAAATTGGGGGTGGGGGCAGCAAACCCTAATAAAATTAAACAATCGAGGAAAGAATATAAAATTAAGAGAACACACACCGTAAATTTCCGGAAAGGAACCACCTTCAGAAATTGAAAGCCTTCGAAGTTTCAATGGCGATGATGAAAACGGGAGAATTATTTTTTTCTTTTTTCTGATTTTGAGAATTAAATTTAAAAAAAAAAAAAAAAAAGAGAGAGAGAGAAGAAGAACAAGTTTCTTGCTTACGTACGTCAATTTCTAAGTTTCCTTTTAACATTTGATTACTTTAATATATAAAAGTTATATATAAAAGATAAATGTGATAATTATATATAGATATTTAAATTTAAATTTAAAAAATTGAAAAAATGTGTTATTGTTGTCTTGTACATATCTAATCTATTTACTAATTATTATAATTATTAAATAATTTTATATTTAAATTAAATTTATTAATAAATTTATTTACATAATTAGCAATTTTTAAAGATACCACATTTTCAACATGTTATATGATCTATATTAATTAATTATTATTATTAACTCATTTTATATTTTAATGATTAGATTAATTTGGTTAATAATTATTAGTTGCATACTTTGAAAAATTCAAAAGGTGTCATACTCTAAAGTTTTGTTGCATTGTGTCATTGTCTAATAAATACTTATTAATATTGTTTTATGATTTTATATTTTTATGTTTAGATTAGATTCATTACTAATATTTAGTTACATAGCATATTATTGCAAATAAAGCGTGATTTACCTAAATAAAATATTTAAAATTCCTAAAATAAAATATTTCAAATTTTATCATAAATACAACTTATTTAGTTATTTTTATAATTATTTTTTTTAAATAAAACTATTTCATATGTAATATGTCTACTCATTAAAATAACTAACTTAGATTTTTCAATTAGTTATATATAACTTATTTATATTTTATATTAGGTGAATAAAAGTTAATTATTAAATTAGACAAAGTATAATAAAAAATTTATTAAATTAGGCTCATAAAATAAAAAGAAAAAAATATTAAATTAGGAAAGATATACAATAAAAAAAATAGTAAATTAAGTATATATTAGGCTCGTATGACACATGAACAAGCGTAGCACTATGAATTTTATTTTCCAAACGAAACATACAAAATAAACACATAAGTTAAGTGGATTTTCCATTTTTATACGGGAGATATCCTTTTCTTTTCCTTTCTATTTTTCTTTATTGTTATTTTTTCAAGTTTCTTAAATGACTACAAATATGGTTTTATATGTTTGCTTTTTTCATTATTTAATTTAAATGTTCATGTTTATTATTTTATTTTTGATATACATTAAATCAATGAGTTTTGACCCATAAGTAAGAGTAAAAATACAAAAAAAAAAAAAATCACTAAAATACACATTTTTGGGGGTTAAAATGTAGATTTCATTTGTTAAAAGGTACATACATACATTGTGGTAAATTTAATATACCCAATTAAATTTGTGTTGCACATTTATTCCAATTATGGAGATTTTGACCAAAAAATCACCGGTCAAAATTTAGGGGTTGCGAATTAAGGCAACCAATTAAATTTTTATCGCAAATTAATCCAAAAATTGGGGTCACATATGTGTCATGTGCAATTTTTGGCAAGAATTACACTTTCGGGTGAAACTTGAACTAAATATGTGAAAAGGTTTTAATTGGTGGACTAATTTCCCACCCCTATATTTAGTAGATTGTTTTTGTAAAATCCAAAAAGTTAATGGACAAATTTTATATTTTATCCCATTTTTCATATTATTTACAATTTTTTATTTAACGCCAACTTTTTTGACCCATTTTGTTCTAGCAATTCTAACCCTTATTTTCTTATTAGCCAATTTTGCAAAAAATCATTGTTGCAACAATCCCAATAAATAATATTATCACAACCAGTAACCACAATATCCATATTGTTATCATGGCAAATTATTATGTATATCGCGTATACGTTGTACTATACACACGAGAGGAAATAACATCTTCAATGCGTTATATCCGTCAAAATAAACTTTTAAATTTCTTGTGATAAATTTTCATATATAATGTGAAAAACGTCATTTATAAACACGTAACAAGTATAAAAATGTTCATAACAACGTTCATATTCATTGTGATAGAGTCTCAATGTCTGTTCTTATAAAAGTCCATTTTCATTGTGATAAAAAGGCAATATTCATTGATAAATACCAATATACAATTTTCATAATGCATATATATTTTAATCATCTACAGTGTGATAAATATCAACCCCAATGTGATAAATGTACAATAGCTCGTAATGCAGATGAACATGTAACAGATGTACGATAAATCATACAAATGTACATTTTGTTGTATTAAACGTTCATCGTTGATTGTATGGTACAACGTACACTCGAATTTACGTAATAATGGTTGGTTATCATGATATTTTTGTAATAACTCGTGTTTAGCACAAGTAAGTACGCGCTAATGGAATAGCACCTGAAACAAAAGAAGGACAATCGTAAAAAGTAGACGAGTGGAGATAGAATAAGAAATAAAATAAAAATAAAAAATAACCAAATTAATAAAGTAAAGTTTTTCTAATATCATAGTCTCCGGCGCCGAAACTTAATGACTAAAAGCTACTCTATTAATTCACGTGCAACGATCGTTTATAGTGTATAGCTCTAGAGCACCAATATCATTCACACGAGTATTGTGATTATATCACTAACCGCCTTTTTATTATTTAATCGATCGAATGATGATTTTGATAATAATCTACTAAACTCAAAATAAATATAAAATAAAGAAAAGTGATTGTTTATAAGCAAAAAATACAAAAGTTGATTTTGATACAAAAATGTGAGAAGGGTGTGCTTGAATGTGAAACCCCCTAGATTATCTTGTGATTGTACCCATATAAATCATCTTAGTCCCTTAGGTACTATCAAACCGATTCACGCTTTCAAAGACCGTACAAATTCTCTAATTTAATTGAAACCTCCAGTTTTGATTGATCTAATCCTAACATCGAGTTGATTAATATGAATATCTTGCTAATTAAAACCCTCGAGATAGCAATGCGAACTTTTGGATCTCTCTATTAGGTTTCACCCTAACCAGAGGATTTATATCGTCCTATATTTAGGATTGCATGCAATTCCTTCTACTTGACTTTTTGTTCTTACTCTACTTCAATTCATTTGATTAAAAGTAAAGAACACCCAAATCAATAAATTAGAATTATCGAGTTGAGAATTGATAAAACACAAGCAAATCAAATGAAATACGTAAATAATATAAATCAACCAATACTCAATCACAATTTAAACCTATAGTTCATCCCTTCCAAACACATAAGATATTCAGTTATGCTTAAATCGAAATCAGAAGAAGTGTACAAATATAAAATCAAGAAAAGAAAATTAATGTTCACAAGTTTTAGTTTTCAAATAAAGATAAAATTATTCATGTAACGAATCTTCGAAGGAGTGTGAGGTTTTCTTTAAAAATTCCTTCAATTTCTTATCGTACTTGTCTATGGCATGTTGTCGTAACCTCCCAACTTTGTTAAGAAAATGTCATTCCCCGAGTGTTTTCCTAAAAAAAAAACTCGAGAAATATAGAAAATGAGGCTCAAAATCATAAAATGACACTATTCGATTAGAAACATGGACAAATCGGAAACACGGCCCGGGGTGTTTTTGTTAGGTTGTCTGTCAGTAAAAAAGCATGGCTTGAGTGTGTTCTGTAAAGATCTTGGGCACATATTTTTGTTGAAATACGGGCATATTTTTAAACACGTCTTGTGTGTGTGTTCTTCAATTTTTCGATGTCCTAACTCCGGTTGCGCATTATTGCTTCCCGTTTCAACCCTCGACTCATTCTCTCGTCCACAAGACCATCATTCCACACTAGCTTCACCCAAATTCGCCCATATTCAACGCTCGCACACAAATATGCCTTGTAGTGAAGGGAGAAAAAAATCCACCAAAACTACGAAGATACATACAAATGACTCTAAACTAAATACATAAAAATGATTAAAAACATGCATTAAAAGATGACTATCAGAGTACAAGAATTTTAACTATAGACGTCCGATATTCTTTAGTCTCTAATTAATCCTAATATATTAATAATATATATATATATATATATATAATATATTTATTCTTAGTTTATTAAAACTACTTTAAGTACTCATCAACACTCTATGGATTATTCCTCACCTTCTTGGTTACTGCTATGGTTTATTTTTCTTTGTCGTTTAAGTTTGATGTTCGTGTATTTCATGTTTTGTCAAAAACTGCTATGGTTTTCTATTTGAGTTAATGAACAATAATTTGATAACCACCCAAAGCATGATTTTTTTGGTTAATTTTTCAAAGAATGTCGCCTATGGTTGCACACTGCTTACATGAAACAGACCATCCAATCTGTACGATGCGAAAATGAAAGCTTTTAAGAATACATCTCACGTATTACAAATATTTAGTTCGTATGTATAAATGTCGATCATTATTCGGTCATGATTATGAAAAACTTGAGAATTCTCTTATGTTCGACATAATTATAAATAAAATAAATAATATAACTTACAAATAATTTTTCATAATTTGAGGTTAGATTTTTATGTGTTGTTCATTTAAATATAAATATATTTTTATAATTCTTTTTACAAAACCCGTGTCATGCACGGGTGTTATACGCGCGCGCGCGTGTACAATATATATTAATATAAGATGTCATTCGAGCCTAATATTTACCTAATTTAATATTTTTATTTTATTATTATTTATTATTTAATATTTTTCTTCTATTATATTTTGACTAATTAGACTTTCCTTTTATTATCCTAATATAAAACATAAAAATCATATAAATTGAAAAAAAAATAGTTATCTTAATTAAAAAGATAAATATATATAAAATAATATTATTCATACAAAACTTAATTATAAATATAATCTATATAATTCTTATAATAAAAGTCAATATAAACTTTGTTTATAGAATTTCAAATACTCTAAACAATAAAATTATAAGTTATTTGCAATATAGTCTAAGGATTTAACTAAATATATTAATGTATCCAATCTAAACATAAAACTATAAATTTATATAATAGTAAGTACTAAATATTGATTAGTCACGATATAATGCCACACATGTTGAACAAATAACAATTTTATTGAATTTAATCTAAATATTAATATATTAAATTATTTATTGATAACAATGATTAGACACTGGTACAAGATATGAGTTGAGAATATGACATTTTTTGTATTTTTAAGTAGGTTAATTAAATTATTAATAAATTTAATTTAAATATTAAAATATAATATTACTTAATAATAATGATAATTAATAAATAGTGAGTAGACACCGATACAATATACGGGTTGATATATCGACATCTTTTGATTTTCTTTTAGAAATACTTACATTTTGAGTTTGAAGACTCTGTAACTATCACAGATACTTCTTATATTATAAATTTATCTTTGGATAAATCTTGTATAACAAATTGATGTTAAACTAGTATGTATGTATGTGTATATATGTATCATAATGTATTTATAATTATTTATTATTTTCAGTTAACTGACTGAAATCGACCGAAAAATTTGATTTGGTTTAATGTTCGATTTTATGTATAATACTGGTAGGTTCGTTTTTCATTTTTTACATGATCAGTTAATCCTGTTTTAGTAATTCAGTTGGTTCGGTTCGGTGACCAACCGATTGACGCACACGCCTGTCAACACCCACTACCACCTCCTCCTCCTCCTCATTATTATAATTATTATTTAAGGAATAGAGCCCTAAAGTTATAAAAAAAAAAAAAAACATTTATAATTTTTAACAATTAATAGAATATAACAAAGATTTGTGCCAAACCAAATAAATAAGTCATGATCCGTAAGATCATCTAACCTGATACTATAATATTTTAGTTTTTTATTTATAATGTATTGTGGTACTATAATATATTAATTTTTATAGTATAATGTATTGATTGTAATATATTTGATTAGGAAATTTTGGCAATCATATGCATGATACTACTACATGGTCCAAATTGCTTACCAATATTAGAGGAATTGCATTGATCACATTTTAAACTCACGCATGTTCAATTCTCTACACATTAATATATTAAATTATTTAATATTAATGATAATTAATTAATAGTGATTAGACACTGATATAAGATATGAGTTGAGAATATGATATTTTTTAAATTTCTAAGTATGTAAATTAAATTATAAAAATAATAATTTAAACATTAAAATATAATATTACTTAATAATAATGATAATTAATAAATAGTGAGTAGACACTGTTACAAGATACGAGTTGATAAATATGACATCTTTTAATTTTATTTAGGATTACTCATATTTTTAGTTTTAAAACTTTGTAACTATCACAAATATTTTTTATATTGTATATTTATATTTGGATAAACGTGTAACGCACGAGTGTTAAACTAGAACAATTTATTACATGTACCCTGGTGCACCTTACTAGGTGCACCCTGCAGAAACTAACTATCATTCAGTTATATGTGATGATATATGTCAATTATATGTGATGATATATCAGTTATATATGATGATATAAGATAAAGATTTAGATTTTGGGGTTTAATTTTCTATTTTAGGGTTTAATTTTTAATTTTAAGATTTAATTTATATTTTTAGGGTTTAGTTTTTCATTTTAGAATTTAGTTTCTCATTTTATAGTTTCGTTTTCAATTTATTAGGTCATTGCAGAAATCTATCATCGTATAGTTATATGTGATGACACTACAAAAAAAATGGCAAATATTAACGGAAAATACTCACGGCAGAAATTCGTCGGGCATATGCTAACGCATTACCTATACTAAGCTGACAGCCAATTTTGTTGACGGACTATACCCGTTAACAATATTAAAAAAAATATATACTAACAACCTACACTCATCAGAAACTTTGTTGTCTGCCTATGCCCATTAGCTATATACCATTTCCTCCTCCTCCTATTTATTATTATTATTGTTGTTGTTGTTGTTGTTTAAGAAATAGAGCCTATCCAAATAAAAAAATATTTATAATTTTTAACAATTAAAAAAAATGATAAACTTGTGTTAGACCAAATTAATGAATCACGATTTATCAGATTATTTGATCCGATAATATAATGTATTGAGTGAAATATGATATATTAATTTTTATAGTATAATATATTAATTTTATATTATGTTGTATTGATACAAAGTTTTGACCTCAATTTGCATATAATCTTGCTTCCAAATTGCTTACCTGTATTGGGAGGAATTGCACTGATCACATTTTAAACTCACGCATATTTAATTCTCTATATATATCAAGGCCCAAAACACCTGTCCTGATATTTACATAACTTTTTCTGCTTGAACTTGTCAAATAAATCAAAATGGTTAATAATAAAAGGATTTTTGTTGGTCCAAGTTCAACATCAATATAATGATAGAAGGAACAATGACCTACTGCAACAATAATTTAAATAAGGGAACAAATAAATCTTGAAATTGATATATATATATATATAGCTTTTAAATTTTTTTTTTCTGATTCCTATTATTAATAGAAAGAAAAATAATTATCTGAACAACTCGAGCCTATGAGAGAAATCAGTTAAAAGAGTAAATTATATTTTATTTTCTTTAAAAAAAATACGAAATCTTTAATATATGTTTATAATACATAATAACGCCATATCAAGCACTCAATATTCAACAGTCACCTCCTTAGTCAAAATGCTACCAATCAGTAAGTATTGCAATTCTAAAATTACAAACGAACTAAATCAAATTGAAAAGACAAAAAAAAATCAAAATATAACAAGAATGCGAAATCATATTTACAGCAAAATCTCAGCATTTCCACAATCCAGTTACACAATCGAATGGCACTAATCACAATTCTCCATGTATAAATACCCATCACAGACCACAAACACCTACACCTTCAAACAAAACCGAACCCTAGAAACATTTTCTGTTTCCCAGCTTTTAAGATGGCAAACAATGTGACAAAACAAGTTCTTGTCCAATACACCTTCTGCCAGCGCAATCACGCTGCACCACACGGTCCCTTGGGCATTCTTGATGGTTGCGGTATGTTCCAGCCCAGCGGCCCGAACGAAAGCCCGGAAGCAATGGTGTGCGCTGCATGCTGTTGCCACCGCAACTTCCACCGCAGGGTCTTGGTGGATCTCCCACCCTCGGCCCCACGAAATGACTCCCTCGCCCCCTCGGCCCCACAAAATGACTCCCTCGCCCCCTCGGCCCCATGAAACGACCCCCTCGCCCCGTCGGCCTCATGAAACGACCCCCTCGCCCAGTCGGACCCACGAAACGACTCCTACGCCCCCTCGGCCCCACGAAATGAGTCCTTCACCCCCTCAGCCCCACGAAATGACTCCTTCGTCCCCTATGCCCCGCGAAATGACTCCTTTCATCCCCTCGGCCCCCCGAAATGACTCCTTCGCTCCCTCGGCCTCAACCGGGCCCTTCAATAAGCCAGCGGCTCACAAGGTAGCAGAGAGAAAGACTACGGACCATCGCGGAAAGAAACAACTGGATTATACTGGCGGGGGTTGCTGCAGGGAGATACTATGCTCTGAACGATAACGGGCTCCGTCCCAGAGGCGGTTTGTCCATCAATGCGGGCCATGCTGACTGTGTTTGTTTGCTCAGGTCCTGGATCAGATCACTAGACTGCAACACGTCCCCAGCGTGAATATTTCCCTGTGCGAGCAGCCGCCGATGGATGTTTTGGTCTGAAAATTGTTTTATTAGGGTTTGGTCTTGTTTGACTTCAGAATGTGTCTTTTTATGTTTAAAGTCACTGACGACCTATTTAAGTTGTTTATCAAGATCTTTTGTATACCTTTATAATTGTATTGAATCCCAAAGTTATGAAATGACTTTTGAACAAGATTTGGTTTCTTACAACAAACTTTGGGCTACTGTTAAACAACAGTACAAGCCACAGCGACCTGTAGGAAGTAGGTCGCGGGACTTCGAAACAATGTGGCGACCTAATAGC
>BMAC01000697.1:18536-28867 GCA_014905375.1 Phtheirospermum japonicum | reverse complement strand
AAAGTGAGCTGAGAATGTATTGCGTGTATATTTCAGTAATATTTTTCATACCTTCATTAATGAATTACATGGCTATTTATAGCAATACAGATGACTAGTGTCGCCCTAGATCCTACGGTCAGATTTAGCACAGTACATATAATAACGGTATGATATAAAATTGTGGTTCACATTGCTTCAGTACAATGGACAGCTGTAGCAGACTGAACTGTACTAATTTAGGGCTGTCGTCGTCTGACGTCCTGTAGGCTCCTGATGCTGAGACCTATCAGGTCGGTACTCACTTGTCTTGAATCTATTAGGTCGGTACTCACTTGTCTTGAATCTATCAGGTTGTAATCCATGCGATCTGGATATGTTGGGTCGCCAGTTGAGCGACCTACAGCTATTAGGTCGCCCACATTGTTTCGAAGTCCCGCGACCTACTTCCTACAGGTCGCTGTGGCTTGTACTGTTGTTTAACAGTAGCCCAAAGTTTGTTGTAAGAAACCAAATCTTGTTCAAAAGTCATTTCATAACTTTGGGATTCAATACAATTATAAAGGTATACAAAAGATCTTGATAAACAACTTAAATAGGTCGTCAGTGACTTTAAACATAAAAAGACACATTCTGAAGTCAAACAAGACCAAACCCTAATAAAACAATTTTTCAGACCAAAACATCCATCGGCGGCTGCTCGCACAGGGAAATATTCACGCTGGGGACGTGTTGCAGTCTAGTGATCTGATCCAGGACCTGAGCAAACAAACACAGTCAGCATGGCCCGCATTGATGGACAAACCGCCTCTGGGACGGAGCCCGTTATCGTTCAGAGCATAGTATCTCCCTGCAGCAACCCCCGCCAGTATAATCCAGTTGTTTCTTTCCGCGATGGTCCGTAGTCTTTCTCTCTGCTACCTTGTGAGCCGCTGGCTTACTCATGTGTTTATCTTGGCAGTAATCTAGTGTCCTGGAGTTCAAAGAAACAGGGATTTTGTGTCGAGGTCGAGCACGGAAGCAGAATACAGGAGTTTAGCGAACACTGTGGCAGAAATGACCTGGATAGGCTATCTGCTCAAGGAATTGAAAATTGGATCAGCTCGCACACCTACCGTATGGGTAGATAATCTCAGCACGATTGCCCTGGCATCAAATCCCGTCCTGCATGCAAGAACCAAGCACATCGAACTTGATCTTCATTTCGTTAGAGACAAGATTTCTTTCACAACAGCTCGCAGTACAACATGTTCCTTCTTCAGAACAGATAGCCGATATTCTGACTAAACCTTTGAGCGAGCAATTCTTCACCAAGCTCAGAGATAGATTGAAAATCTTATCCAAGAGCTCGTTCGAATTGAGGGGCCGTGTTAAACAACAGTACAAGCCACAGCGACCTGTAGGAAGTAGGTCGCGGGACTTCGAAACAATGTGGCGACCTAATAGCTGTAGGTCGCTCAACTGGCGACCCAACATATCCAGGTCGCATGGATTACAACCTGATAGATTCAAGACAAGTGAGTACCGACCTAATAGATTCAAGACAAGTGAGTACCGACCTGATAGGTCTCAGCATCAGGAGCCTACAGGACGTCAGACGACGACAGCCCTAAATTAGTACAGTTCAGTCTGCTACAGCTGTCCATTGTACTGAAGCAATGTGAACCACAATTTTATATCATACCGTTATTATATGTACTGTGCTAAATCTGACCGTAGGATCTAGGGCGACACTAGTCATCTGTATTGCTATAAATAGCCATGTAATTCATTAATGAAGGTATGAAAAATATTACTGAAATATACACGCAATACATTCTCAGCTCACTTTAGCTCGCTCTTCACAGTATTAAGCTCGCAATGAGCTCGCAGTTTTTCTTTCAGCTACCATTAGTGAAATGACTACCTCATGTAAGAGATTAACCGTTTTTGATAAATTACACTAAAAGAAGGGGAAAAAATGGAGTAAAAAAAAATAGATTCTGCAAGCAAATACAAAATCTTGGTTTGCTGTCCAAAATGGGAGGCTATTCTTTGTTTGGCAGTGAATTTTCCACTAAAACAAAAGGATGCAATGTAGAGTAGTACAAACGGATAAAAGGGACGTGCTCCAAAATCAACGGATTAATTGTTTCTCATCAAAAAAAGAGACAAAATCCAACTCCGACGGAGCTTTATTATCCTAATTAAGCATTTAATACGATTTACTTGGATGACTCTCTAAACAACAATGGGAAGTAAACCCAATGTGTTGATATACGCTTTTCAAAAAAGAAAAGAATGCAAAAACTATATCAATAGGCCTAGGAGTGAATAAGCATTCCAACAAAGCAGCACAAAATTGCACACCGCAGCAAAACAATAGACAACGGCAGCAAAACTAACATGTGCATATTTATATGGTTCTTCTTCTTTTTTTTTTTTGCTTATAAAATTGTTAAACGTCAGTCCAAACTAGAGCGACAATATGGATTCAGGTCGCACGAGTACCGACCTGATAACTTCAGGTCGTATGAGAGGTCGTCATAAGAGCCCGCTGCGATTACTTGTAGCCTACACTACATAGATGATGTCGGCCCTAGTTCAGTACAATCCAGCCTGCTACAGCTGTCAAATTGAACTGTAGCATTATTGGCCACACATTATAGGTAGTCATTGTCAGGATGTACTGTAGCAATTCTAGCCACATGTTCTAGGCCAACTATAGTCATGTGTGTTGCTATATATATAATTGTATATTTCAAAGATGTAATGTATCAAAAATATATGATCAAAAGTTTATACTGAAATCTTACAAGTTCACCTTTTACTTGCATAAGCTCGCCATGAGCTTGACATTTTTCTTTCAAAAATCCCATTTCTTCTTTTGTTACAAGTCCCGCTAAATATATCTTACGCAAAATGTTTAATATTTGGCCTCGATGGTAACTAAGAAATATAAAATATCGGATGCTTAAAAAGTTTATTATTAAGAATATGGCAACTGCACAACCGCTCAACAACGGTACTAAAAAGGCTAAAAAAGCTGAATATAAGACGGTTGACCATATACACATTATATAGAAGTTGTACTGCAATTCTTTCACATAAATAATTAATTGACTTCAATTTAAATTCTCCAGCAATAAACATAGTTCACCCTATTAGGATCGTCGACATAGAAAATCCTTAAGAAAGAACTACCAACATAAACCCTGAATTTCACTCTTAATCAGAAACAAATAACACGTACAACAAACTTTCTATTTTGTACTTATAAAGAGAGATGATCCAAACTTTACAAAAACAACATTTCAAAGATATGTAGTGTTTTCTAAAGCTCGATTTTTTTTTTTAATTTGGAATTATTAGTAAGGCACAAGCTTAAACAATCATTTAGTATGTTTTGTTTGTTTCATTACGCCAGCTTTCGAAATTCCTAGCCAGCATATAAGAGTGTTTAACTGAAGTAAATGAAATATTAAAAGGAAAAAAAAAAAGATTTATTTGTTACTGTCATTTCCCGATTTATTAGATTCAAACCCTTGAGTGGGGTAGGAAACCATCTAAGAGCCCATGATGGTGAACAATTTCAAAATCAAATTAGTATACTATTACATGGCATAGTTAATCAACATGTTCATTAAATCTTATAGTCTACGTCAACATGTTAGATTCATAAATGTAAAAAGTACCTTCTCTTTAATTTAACAACTTAAAGTTTTTATGAGACTTTACGTCACACCACCATGCATAAATTATGAGAAGAACTCCACGTGTTTTGCATATATAATATCTTTTATGCTCGTAAGAAGTCAACATACCGTTTGAGAAATAGCAACAGTTCAGCGACAAATACTAAAAAGGCTTTCTTGTTGTTTGCGGCCAACATTGCCCATCGAAATCCGGTTTTATTGATACGGAGATATAATCATAAATATTAAAGTCCCTTATCTTTAACTACTTATATATTTTTAGAAGTGGTGGTGATTACCAAACAAGGCAAAGACATAACGTCACACCACCGCCATTTATGAAGAACAATTTTGCATATTAAGCATGAATAATAGATAAAAATCAATTGTAATCAGTCTACATACCAAAAGATTATGAGCAATCACCAAGTGAATAAGATCGGGTTAATCTTGTCGTTTGAGGCGCACACAATGCTGCGCACACCTTTCTACCGAAATCGTTAATATGAAAACCTTTTCGTTTTTGGATTTAGCTCTCTGAAGGAAGAGCCTCTCAACACCTGAAAAAAGAGTCTTAATTTAGTGGCAATGTTAATAGATTGAAACAAATGATTACTTGTCAATGATCTTAAATGCATGACTTGGTTACCTTTTGATGGGAGACTGACAACACAACATGATATTGAAAAAATGACGAAGAAAGATAGTATAATCGGCGAAGGTCTTCTATTTAACTTTTCTTGACAAGGTCCAAAAACACCAAAACCTTTAAATCACATTCCTCTACGACCGATCTATTTTCCAGAGATCTAACAAACAATCTTGTGAAACCATATTTACTACTTGGTACATCACTCAATTTTCTAATCAATCAAAAAAATAAGTGAATAATTTAATAACAACAACAACAATAATAATTCATAGACATCACTGAAAAGAAACTCAGAACGAATCAACCATTCTTCCTGTTTCTATTAGTTTATTTATAATGAAGTGTCAAAGTTAATAATACCCATATTAATAACAGAAACATATCTCCAAGCTAATGCTACTACTAACAATATCCTTATTATCATTCAAAAACCCTAATAAAATTAAACAATCGAGGAAAGAAAATAAAATTAAGAGAACACACACCGTAGAGTTCTGGAAAGGAACCACCTTCAGAAATTGAAACGTATATCCAGCCCTCGAAGTTTCAATAGCGAGAACGAAATCGGGAAAATAATTTTTTTTTTTTCTGATTTTGAGATTTTTTTTTTTTAATAAAGTCCATTTTTTTTAATTCTTCATGGGAAAGAGTCCTTTTAAAAAAAAGTAATACTAATATTTATCTACAATTAGTGGCGGAGCCAGACTTATTAGCAAGGATATGCACAAAATTTTCAACAAAATATATCTCATAAAAGGAATCACCTTCAGAAATTGAAAGCCACTGGATCGTACTAGTTTCAATAGCGAGAACGAAGTTCATTTTTAAACTCTTCATGGAAAAGGGTGTCCTTTATTTATTTATTTTTTTTTTTTTTAACTATGTACGATAATTTCTAATTTTCCTTTAATATCTAAATTTCGTTTCTATTTTCTTAATTGTTATTCATCTTTTAGCTTCTTAATTGTCTGCGCATATGGACTTATATGTTGATTTTTTCATTATTTTTTTCATGTTTATTATTTTACTCCATACTGTTATTAATATCAAGAATGACCGATCGTAAAGTTTTAAAAATATTTATCGTCGATTATGACAATATTAACTAAACTACAAATGTTGTGAATAAGGAAATTTTTCATAATTTGTAAAGTACATTTCGTCCGATAATAATCATTTTATGAACTAAGTTATACCATTTTCAATACTATTGAATCTTTGAATAACAACTATATGATATATACACACACACTCACACATATATGTACAATAATTTTTTTAAATATTTTAATGTATTCAAACCCAATTATTTTATTTAAAATAAAAATAAAATAAAAAATTAACCGTTCAACGCATAAATATAATACTAATTTATATATCATGAAATCAATTTGCATGATACATCAAGAAGCAGTTGATAAATATACGTGTGATAAATGATTTCGGTACTTGTATATTCGTCATTATTATAATGGGCATACGATAAAGTCAAGCTTATAAATGAACTGTATAAAAAGGGTAAATAATATTTTTACTTTCTTAAAACAAAAGTTACACAATCTAGTTTTTTTAAATACATCATGTCCCTATATCACTCACTAATTGTCAGTATTCAAGTCAATCCAGGAAACATATAAGAACTCTTGAATGGAAATGGAAAATGGATGGAACTCCAGTTCCTTTGGAATCCGATAGGGGCAGTTGACAATTAAGTCCAATTTTGACCATTATTTTCATATTCATAATAGTGCGAAAAGAAGACTCGGCTCTAAGTTATTCAAGAATAGCGGTGTTGAGTCTCTCGGCCCTTTGACTTAGGATTAGTCAGTTCTATTTCTCGATGGGGCGGGGAAGGGATATAACAAACATTGCTTCGAATCTATGGGCAAAACATTGAAAGAATCACAAAATAATTCTAACATGCAGCTTCCATTTGGAGGCAAAATTATAGTTCTTGGTGGAGATTTTTGTTAAATTTTGGTTATTTCAAAAGGCACAAGACCCGACATAGTTCACGCGATAATCAATTCTGGACATTTATGAACTCATTGCACGATTTGAGGCTGACCAAGAATATAAGGTTGTAAAATCTCAATTTAGATCCCGATTGTGCCGAATTAAAAAAATGCCGACTAGATAAATTGTAAATGAGATGGAACAATTGGAGGGCAAAATGATGGTGTCGTTCAAATTGAAATCCTAAATGATCTACTATTGAATGATGATGGTGATCATGTTGCGTCAATTGTGGCGAGCACATATCCAAATTTTGGAAAAATACTGAATGTTCCGCTTATTTGGAAGGCCATGCTATTCTTTCTCTAACACTTGATGTCGTCGATTTGATTAATAAATATATGACGTCATTGAATGATGGAGAATGTAAAGTGAATTCGAGCTCTAATAGTGCGTGCATATCTGATTCAACATTGGCATATTGCAGGACGTCCACTCACTGGAGTTTTTAAACACCATCAAATGTTTTGCATTGTCGAACTATGGGCTAAAACTGGAAATTGAAACTTCAATCATGTTGTTGAGAAATATCGATCATTCTCTTAGGTTGTGTAATGGAACTATGTTGGTCGTACCAAAACTTGGCGATCATGTTGTACAGGCTAAAATTCTTTAAGGAAGCAATGCAGATGAGGTGATGTTGATCCCTAAAATGAATGTCACACCATCTGATTCGAGGTTGCCTTTCAAGGTTCAACGACGATAATTTCCGGTGATCATGTCATACGCCATGACGATCAACAAAAGTCGAGAATAATCTCTCTCGCTCACATTGGACTTTTCCTTAAAAGCAAACTTTCAATTATGGCCAATTGTAGGTGGTTATATCAAGAATGATCAACCGTAAAATTTTAAAAATATTAATCGTCGATGTTGAGAATATTAACTAAACTACAAATGTTATGAATTAGGAAGTTTTTCATAATTTGTAAAGTACATTTCGTCCGATAATAATCATTTTATGAACTAAGGTATACCATTTCCAATACTAGTGAATCTTTGAATAACAATTATATATATATATATATATATATATATATATATATACACACCCATATGTACAATAATTGTTTAAAATATTTTAATGAATTCAAACTCAATTATTTTATTTAAGATAAAAACAAATAAAAAATTACCGTTCAAAACGCATGAATATAATACTAATTTATATTAAATTGATATATCATGAACCCAATTTGGGTGATACATCAAGAAGCAGTTGAGAAATATACGTGTGAAAAACGATTTCAGTACTTGTATATTCGTCATTATTATAATTGACGTACGATAAAGTGAAGCTTATGAGTGAACTGTATAAAAAGGGTAAATAAAAATTTTAGTTTCTTCAAACAAAAGTTACACAATCAATTTGTTTAAAATACATCATATCCCTGTATCACTCACTCGCTATTCAGTATTCAAGTCACCTCCTTAGTCAAAAAGCTAACTTTAAAGTATTACAATTCTAAAATTACAGGACGAAATAAAATTTGAAATTTTTTTTTTAAATATTACAACAATGAGAAATCTCATTTATAGCAAAATCTGAGCATTTACGTAATCCAGTTGCACAATCAAATTGCACTAATCACAACTCTCCATCTATAAATACCCACCACCACCACACCACAAACCACAAACACCTACATCTACACCTTAAAACAAAAACTAAGCCCTAAAAAGATTTTTTGGTTCCCAGCTTTTAAGATGGCAAACAATGTAACAAGACAACAAGTTCTTGTCCAATACACCTTCTGCCAGCGCAATCACGCCACACCACATGGTCCCTTGTTCATTCTCGACGGTTGCGGTATGTTTGAGCCAAGCGGCCCGAACGAAAGCCCCGAAGCAATGGTGTGCGCTGCATGCCGCTGCCACCGCAACTACCACCGCAGGGTCATGGTGGATCTCCCCCCTCAGCCCCACGAAATGACTCGTTCGCCCCCTCAGCCTCAGCCGGCTCCTGAAGCGGGCCCTTCAGTAAGCCAGCGGCTGACTAGGGCACAAAGCGATACATTAAGGGCCATTTCGGAAAGAAACAACTGGAGGATGTTCAGAGAATATCCGAAAGAAGAAGTTGCACATATCTGTGCGGTGCTTGGTATTAAGACGAGATGCATGAGTGACTGGATATCCAGACCACCGGTTGGACAGGTTGGAACGTCAACGGGGAGAAGCTAGACAAGCAGCCGACGAATAATGTTTTTGTCTGAAAATGTGTTTTTTCATTAGCATCTCGTCTTTATTGATTTCAGATTCTTTTTATGTTCGTTTCCCTAGTTTATCGAGATCTTTGGTATAAACAAGATTCGGTTTCTTACAACAAAGTTTGGGCTACCATAGTGAAATGACTTGGACTCATTTAAGAGCATTAACCGTTTTGATAAATTCCACAAAAAAAAAAAAAAGAGTGACTTTTCCATTGAAACCAAAAGACGCAATGTGTAGTAGTACAAGGGATAGAAAGGACGTGCTCCAAAACCAACGGTTTCATATTTAAAAAATGAAATAGAAAGAGAAACCCCGCCCCGACAGAGCTTATTATCCTGGTTAAGCATTTAAGATTAACTGGGTTGACTCCAAACAACAATGGGAAGCAAAACCAACGTGTCGATATATGCCATTAAATAAAGAATGGAAAGAAAAGAAAGCAAAAGCCTATACCAATATGTCTAGGAATGAATAAGCACTCCATCATAGAATCAAGCAGCAGCAAAAAACTGCACACCGCAGCAAAACAACAGATAATGGCAGCAAACAAATCGATTGGCAAGCATATAATAGCACAAGTCACAAAAACAAATTTGTGGATTGAATATATTTATTCTTCTTCGAATACAGAATCAGCTTAAAAGGCATTCCGGCTTCCAAAAGCAAAAGCTATGACATTGTAGGGGATTACAAAAGCAAAATAATATATACAAAATATGACAGACACAACAGATAATTATTTATTGATGACATTAGGACATAGAAAGAGAAATAACTTTAAATTGGTTAAAATAAGAAGGGTTAACTTACGTATAACTGCATGTAATGATCAAAATGTTACTAGCATTTTAACTCAACTAGCGACATATTATGCATGCAGATTTGTACGGTACGTTCTTTTTGCTTACATCATGCATATTTATATGGTTCGTTCTTTTTGCTTACAGCATCCTGTTTCTCTTTAGTTACAACTTTCAACTTAAAAAGTTTTTTATTAAGAATATGGCAACTGCACAATCGATCAACAACAATGGTAATAAAAAGACTAAAAAGGCTGAATATGAGACGGTTGACCATATATAATGTCAATCCAAAATGTCTTCCATATATACATTGTATAGAAGTTGTATTCACATAATTCATTAATTAATTTCAGTTCAAGTTCTCCAGCAATAAACATAGTTCCCCTATTAGGATCGTTGACGTACAAAATCCTAAAGAACGAACTATGCCAACATAAATCCAAAATATCAAATCACTCTTAATCAAATACAAAAGGCACAGACAACAAACTTTCTATATTGTACTTAAAAGCATAGTTCTGAAAACCGGACCGGACCGGCCGGTTCGACCGGTTCAACCGGGAACCGGTCACTACACCGGTCCGGTTTTCATGTGAAAACCGCTGGGGTCAAAAACCGGTCAAACCGGTTGAACCTGTGAACCTGTGACAGGTTCAACCGGTTTTTTTTGATTTTTTCTGTTTTTTTTTTTTTTTTTTTTTTTGCTTTCTAATTTTTATATTAAATAAAATTTGACAGGGTCTTATTTTTTTTATTTGGAGTACAAATAAATACAAATTATGATGGCTAATTTTATTTCATTTGGAAGTTGTTGGACTTGGAGTGATGATATTAGAATTGAACTATTTGATTTGATTTTTCTTCATTATATTTAATTCAACTACATTTTTCTATGTTGTATTGTGGTTGATGAATTCATATTTATTCATATGGACTCTTTGAATTAAATTTTAAAATATTTTATAATCATATATTTTATTAATCTAATTTATTCTA
>BMAC01000697.1:4274-15894 GCA_014905375.1 Phtheirospermum japonicum | reverse complement strand
CGAGTTGGTAATATTTCAATTCAATATTGCAAGAAATGAATCTATATACAAGTGGGTGACGTGGGCAAATAAATAAATGATCATGAATTGAATAAACGGTGCAATTTAAAAGTAATTCTCCAATAAATTTTTCTATAATCTTATTAATGTTAATTACGTGGTATTTATCTTCTTTAAATTAAATAATAAATATAATTAACATATTCATAAATAGAATTACAAATATGAAGCCACGGCAAAAAATTTGGAGAAGAAAAAGAAATTGCTGAGTCATACTGTCTCACAGAGCCTCTACATGTAAAAAGAGCACCCCACATCTTCTATTTTTTGAATGTCACGCCAGCTTGATATGATACATCACATTGTGCATTGGAAAAGTATTTTTACTGGATATTATCTATTAGCTCAAATGTCTTTTTTTTTCCCAATTCATAGTATGCATTGGAGATATTCTTAGGAAATGATTAGACGTGAAGGTAAACCTCACTCCCTTCATTTATATTTATTACTAAAGTGTGAAATTTAAAATTAATCTAATAATGTGAAAGCGCCGTAAAATTTCTCATAAATTTAAATGATTAAACTGTATTTAAATATCATGTTGTAATTTATTTTGACTTTGCCATGATTTATGGAGATTGAAGATACCACAGTTTATCTCATTTGTCTAGGATACTACCAGGATATATTCTTATATTTCTATAAGTTAATATATATGTTTTGTCCCATATTGATTGTATAGTCTTTATGTATTTGTATATATTACTGGCCTTCTGCCTAATGAGATTATTTACTTCACAAATTTTAAATGGTATCAAGCCACCTAGGCTAAAATTTGTTCTCTCTTAGTGCCTACCATCAACATCACTGATCCTCTCTTGATTTCTTTTTTCTTTTTTTTTTTGGATCTCTCATGGTCACCACTGCCGATCTTACCTCTTCTTTGGTTGTTGTCAACGCCATTGCTCAGATTCCGTTGAAACTCTCGTCCACCAACTATACCACGTGGCGTTTTCAGTTTGAAGCCCTCTTAATCGGATATGACCTTTTGGGCTATGTGGAGGTGCAAATTCGTAACCCCCGCCCTTGTTACTGCCATCGATGGGTCCTTCTAAAGCGAATCTGAAATATCTCCTTTGGGTTCGACAAGGCAAACTGTTCCGTAGTGCGATAATAGGGTTGATTACTCCAATCCTAATCCCTTTTATCACTGCCTCCAAGACATCAAAGGAGGCCTGAGATATTTTGGTCAACATGTATGGTTGCGTGTCTCTTGGTCGTATCTTGGATCTCAAGAATTGACTCCAAGCCGGTGAAATGATCGCAGACAATCACAAAATTCCTTCATAGAATTAAGACCGTCATTGATGAACTTGAGCTTCTAGGCTCTGAAGTGGACTATGAAGACCTTGTATCATTAGGCTATGGGTGCCTCGCAATACCTTTTATTACTGGTCCACATATTGCCTTTGCCGTAACAAATTATCACAGTTCATACACACTCCGAATGGAGTCTAATGGGTGGCGGTCAAGCGTCTCTTTCGTTATCTGAATGGCCCACGCCATGTTGCTCTCCGTCTTTGGCCATCTACTTTGCTTGATTTGCAATGTTTCTTTAATGCTAATTGTCGGTGGAGGGGGTGGGGTGGGTGGGTGGGGGTGATAATGATAATTGTATGCCTACTGAAACCTGTATTATGATTCTCGGGCATAACTGGAGTGTAATGGGTGGCGGTCAAGTGTCTCTTTCGTTATCTGAATGGCACACGCCATGTTGGTCTCCGTCTTTGGCCATGTACTTTGCTTGCAATGTTTCTCTAATGCTAATTGGGGGTGGGGTGTGTGCGTGTGTGTGTGTGGTGGGGGTGGGGGGTGGGGGTGATAGTGATGATCGTATGCAAACTGAAACCTATATTGTGCTTCTCGGGCGTAATCCTGTTTCTTGGTGCCCCAAGAAGCAATGTACTATTGCGCGTTCGTCTACCGAGGTCGAATATTATGCCATTGCTGCTGCTTTTGCCGATTTATAATGGCTTCGGTCTTTGTTGTTGAGCTTCATGTGGAACCTTCTTTGCCACCTATCGTTTACACATACAACATTGGTGCTACTTATCTCTGTGTGAACCCGCTGTTTTACTTGCACATGAAACACATCGTTGTTGACTATCACTTTGTTCGGGAGTTAGTTCAATCATCTCAACTTCGGGTGGAGCACTTTTTTTCCTCCGATCAGCTTGTCGATGCTCTCACCAAACCTCTCTCTAGTCCCACAGTTGCATCTTTTGATGTTCAAGATTGGTGTCACTTGCGGGTCTCCATCTTGAGGGGCATATTAGGATACTATTAGGATATATTCTTGTATATGTTTTTTCTCACAGTGATTGTATAGGTTTCATTTGGCCTTTATATACTTGTACATATTCTTGAGCTTATGCCCAAAGAGATTATTACTTCACAAACATTATGATTGAGTTAATGGTAGAAATAGAAAGTATTAAAATAATAATACTAATATAAATAATATAATAGTAATAATAATATCAATAACCACCATCACCATCGCCGACCACCTACAAATTTTTGGCAAGTTTTTTTTTTTTTAATTTTTGCCAAAGTTTCTTGCACTCAATGAGTTCAGGGGTTTAAGGTGTATATAGTTGCAGTGCAAATTAACGTATAGTAAAGTGAAAAAATAGTTTTACTAATGTGCAATGGTTCAGGGGTTTAGGATTAAGGGGTTTTGTATGTGTTGTGCAAATAAATGTATAGTAATGTGTAAATCTTAGCATATTATTGTGCACATTTTAATAACATTACATGTGTGTGAAAAATAGATTTCTTTGGAAATGGATTATATTACGCAGTCCAATTTTTATATGTCTATTTAAAAAAAATTGAAAAAAAATAATTAAAGTAATCTATGCTTTAATCTAATGCATAGGTGCAATCGTCAAGAAGAGGAAGACTAATTCCGCTGAAACGAAAAGAGAGGCAAAAAGTTAAAAAAAATATGTGCCAAGGTGAAAATTACAGAACAAGGTATGTTATTATTATTGAACTGTAGTCTATATTTATTTTTTTGATCCACTTAAGATTAATGTACATTAAATTTCAATAATTATATATATAGATCTTGTTTTTATCACCTTTGTTAATCTCATTTTTCACTTTATTGTGTAATTATGTTATAAGCAACGGAGATGATATTGAGAGCCCTTCACCGACACGTGCTGATGGTGCTTATGGTGGCAAGTTTGTCTTTCATAATAGTTCGTCACTCAGGTTTTTGTAAGAGCTTTGTCATTGTTAAATGAATGCTAGAGAAAAGATATTTTAGATATTGGATTCAGTCTCCTTCTGAATTTATCAATAACTTCAACACCAGTGAAGATGGTTCCAACGACCTCGATCGCAAACCGAAGTTATATGATGGATCAAAGTTTCACATCATAAAAGGTCACATGTCCATTGCTTTTGGCTTTCCTCGTGGGAGAATTCCAATCACCAATAAGAAGAAAGTGAAGTAGTCAGAGCTCGATCAAGAGTGGAAGCATTTTTTTTAGCCAAGTCGCTACAACAAACCTTGTCGTGAAGATGAAGCAATATGTTTTCGGTGACTTTCACCATGAGGCACATGGAGTCATATATGGAAGTTGGATTGAGTCCAACAGGGTGTGTGGGGTTCAGGCAGGAGATAAAAAAATAGGTAAATTATGTTCGGAAGAAGTATTACCACTCCTTGACATGCGCATAGATAAACGAGTTGAGAATTTAAACAAGCAAATCACGAAAGAGTATCTCCCAACTGACAAGTAAAGAAACTTGAATAAAAGGCTGAATTGAAGAAGTGATTTGCATGCGACGAATTTTATTTTTTGTTATGCAACAATTGTGTTGATGTTTGTAGGAATTCTAATTAAGAAATAGAAATACTTCTTTAATTTTGTATTTTTTTGTAAATAAATTTGATCACTCATTGTTTTGTTTATTTGTAAGTAGAAAAAAACCATGCCTAGAGAACCTATTTTGCATCTTTAGTTTTTGAATAATATTTCCTGTGAGGGAAACGCAAAGATTAGGTAAGTTTTTATTCGGGGGTTGCACTTGGTTGTGCATATGTTATTGCATTATTGTGTATAACTTGGTGCGCTAGGCACTAGAACAGCACCACATCATATGTGTCACCGGTATACATCATTACGATCCGACCGTAAAGGTACTAAAAATTACTCTTACCAAATTATTAATCATGGAAGTATATGTACTAAAATCTTGACTAGTATGATGCTAAAAGAAAAAATCTAAAAGAATATAAGAAACATATCCCTTCATTAAGAAATTTGCCTTTTTCTTTGTAACAATATAAGTGAAGATCGTTGGTGGATAATCAAAATGAAGTTCACATGTTTAATGAATAATTATTGGTGTACCAAACGCTATGATGATTGTATAATATATGAGTCCTGTTTTAACTATGATATGCATCCCCCACTATAATAAATAATAAATTTACCTAAAATATTGTCCGTGATATTAAGAAAATTATAAATTATCGAATAATGATTGTTAGTAAATATTAAAAAAACTTCATGCACAACATTATTACGATCCGACCGTCAGGTTGGATTGTGGCCGACCAAATTATGCATCATTGATATCTTACGATATTAAAGAGTAGTAAGAAAAGGAAAGAGGTCTTTTAGATCTTTTTTTCTAAAATTATAACGTGCTACGATTTTGAAGAATATCCGTCTTCTATTATATTGGTACATCAACCAACTTCTTTACAACACTGTAGAAAGATCTTACCTTATAGTTTGTTTTATTCAACAATTGACAAAAAAAATGTGATACATAATGAGATGGCCCCATGTCGTACCGATTGAACTTTTGTGTGCAAAGTTTGTTGCATAATTGTGCACTAGTTAATACATTAATGTGCACATAATGAAACTTACTTGTGCATAAACCACATCACACCTATATCAATTAAAATGATATTAAACGACAATGCGCGCAGAAATATAAAACCATATGGGATATATTATGCTTAATTTAATGCATTACTTTGCACGTAATGAAACATAAATGTGCACAAACCACATAACACCTACATTAGCTAATACTACATCAAATTGAATCTCAATACTTGGAATAAAAAAAATGGCATTCAGCACCATGCTCATCCTAATCATCTTGTGCATTTTATTGAACTATTATGTGTGTGTGTGTGTGTGTGTGTGTGTGTGTGTGTGTGTTTACAAAGCAATGATGAACCGAAAGCAACAAGTTTCAAAACTAGCCTCCAAAATAGAAAATCCGAAAATCAAAAGTTGGCCTCCAAGATCAATAATCTAAAAATCAAATGAACTATTATAAATCTGAGAATTAGATGAACTGCCCTAATTCAATGAAATATTACCCGACTTGTCCTCACTCGAAGATATTGTGGTGCAACCATAATCAAAGCTCGTAGAAATCACGAAAAAGTCGATTAGGGCCCTCCATAATCATAACGAGTAGAAACCAAACCAAATCTAACGAGCAAAAGGCCTCAAATTGTCGAAACTCATAGAAACAGACACTACCGAACAAGAACTGCTCTCCAAAACCCATAGGTGAGTTTCAAATAAGAAAATCAAAAATCATAAAATTGTAACAATTAAAAAAAAAATTTGTCGAAGTTGATTTTGAATTCCTTAGAATCGAATAGGAATGTGCCTTCAAAATCCAGAGACGATTTTCAATTTTGATTCCATCTAAACTTAGGTATCATCGTTTTTTTTTTGGTTTTTTTTTGAGAAAGTTTGATAAAAGTTTTTCGGGCTGATCGATCGATGGTGATGAAGATTATGGGGGTTGATTGATAGTTTTTAATTTCAGTTAAAATAAGTTTTTTAATTTATTTGATTTAATTAGATCCATTATATTATATTAGTTATAATGGTTGATTCATTCTTATTTTTTCACACACGTAACCATTCTCACCATAACTCAATTTCAATTTCAAGGTTTATTTATTCCTCTGTTTATTTATCAATGCAGTCAGTGTTCCAAAAGGCCCGCCTAAGTTTCGCTTAAACCCGCTTAGGCTTGAGATTTTAGTGAAACGCCTTGTCTTGCGAAAGGATCGAAAAGGCTTGTAAATAACAATCAACTTAAACATGACCGCCTCGTATATATATAACGTGTACATTTTTGTTGTGTTTTAACTATATTTGTATTTTATTTCTTGTTTTTTGTTAAACTCAATCGTCTCAATTCATTATTTTGGATTCAATCGTGCGAGATTGTAATCAAATTAATAATATTAAGAAATATCTTAGGTTTAAATATTTTAAAAACATATTTTTCTTTGAGAAATTTAAGAATATTTCAAAAAATCTTTACACGTAGTATTGTTATATTAATATAAAATAGTTAAAATAATATAAAAAATAAAAATGCATTTTGTCGTCTAGGTATCGTTTAGGCACGAATAGGCTTATGAGGCTTGATGCTCGACTTTCCCGCCTCAACACGCCCCATGCCTTTTAAAATCTTGATTGCAGTAGGCCATTATTTCTTCTATCATTATATTGATATTGAAATTGAACCAACAAAAACCCTTTGTTATTAACTAGTTTGATTTATTTGGAAATGTTCAAGCAGAAAAGATTATGTAAATGCCTAGACAGGTGTTTTTGGCCGTGGAAATACATGGAGAGTTGAGTACGAGTCATTCTAAAACGTGAGCAATGTAATTAAAATTATGAGCGAAATATGAAATTAAAAATTTATTTTCTTCAAAAAAATAAATACAAAGTCTTTACAAATTCACTTTTAAAATACATCATAACATTATGGGGTGTTTGGAAGTTAGATGTTTGAGATAAAATGAAAGGTTTAACTTTAACTTAAAAAACTGACTGGACAAATTCTTTATTGCGATATTTGGTAAATAGAGGTTACAATTTTTATTTTTTTTGTACAAAAACTAATTTTGAAAAATCTCCATATATGATCTTTTTGAAAAGAGAAATTTGGTATATAATTTGATATTATAATTTTATCCTCAAATTTCAAAAAAAAAAAAAATAGAAAGATATTTATTATTAATGTAAATAAGAAAATTATTTACAACTAATCTTCTAATTAAGATATGGTAATAACTATCCAAATTAAATTTTCTATATTTGAAGATTTGTGAATCAAGAAACTTTTATAAATAATGATTTATTTTTTAAAATATTATTTTAATTATTCAATATATTACAAATCTATGTTATTAACAAATAAATACCCAACAATCAAACAACTATCACCTCACAGCTATTTACCAAACATTTCTATACAAACAGTCAATATAATCCGCTCCAAACCAACTAACGTAATCAACTAATATAATCAGCTATCAGTTAATTCCCAAACATGACCTATATAAATCTATTCAACACTCACCTTCTTGGTCAAAAAATACTAGTAACTTTTAAGCAATACAATTCCAAAATTAAAGACTACAAAACAAAATCAGAAAAAGTTCAAATATTACAACATTTATAGCAAAAATCAGCATTTTCCACAATCCAGTTACAAAATCAAATTGCATAAATTACAAACTACAAAATAAAATTAGAAAAATTTCAAATATTACAACATTTATAGCAAAAATCAGCATTTTCCACAATCCAGTTACAAAATCAAATTGCATTAATCACAATTCTCCACGTATTTATACCCACCACTACAAGCCACAAACACCTACACATCACAAACAAAACCTAAACCCTATTAAATTTTACTGTTTCCCAGTTTTTAAGATGGCAAACAACAGCAGCCATAGCCATGTATAAAACAAGGCAACAAGTTCTTGTTATGTACACAAACTGGGGAAACAAACATAAAAAGAACATATTCTGAAGTCAAATAAAGAAGAAATAACCCAAAACCCTAGTAAAACACATTTTTCAGACCAAAACACAAAACATCATTTTTCGACTGAACCGTAAAACTCCCCGTAGTAGTACRATAATATATCGACCATTTTCTTGGTCTACGTCGACTAAATTCTTTTCGAATATGTGTATCCCCATAAAGCTACTACATTTCTCTGCTACAGGACCCGTAACCTCTCGCACTGTTCCCTATTCAGAAGCTGACTGACTGAAGGGCCCGTGGCTGAGGTTATCCAAATTAAGCATTTCGTGGGGCCGAATTATCCAAATTAAGCATTTCCATTGTAGAACGTGGGTGCAAATCAAGCAAGAAAGCATCGATATTAGCAGCATGTAATAGCATCTGGTGCAATACATATTCGAAAAGAATTTTGTATTGGTCCCTGGATTACTCGCAAAGGAATCTTGGAGCGATGTTTGAGCCCAGCGGCCAAAATGGAAGCCCGGCAGCCATGGTGTGCGCTGCATGCCGCTGCCACCGCAACTTCCATCGCAGGGTCATGGTGGATCTCCCCCCTCGGCCCCACGAAATGACTCTTTCGCCCCCTCGACCTCAGCCGCGGGCCCTTCAGTCAGCCAGCTTTTGAATAGGGAACAGAGCGAGAGGTTACGGGTCATGTAGCTGTGAAATGTAGCTTTAATCTGGGGATATACATATTCGAAAAGAATTTCGTCGACGTAGACCAAGAAAATGGTCGATATACTATCGTACTATTACGGGGAGTTTTACGGTTCAGTCGAAAAATGATGTTCTGGTCTGAAAAATGTGTTTAACTAGTGTTTTGGGTTATTTCATCTKTATTTTGACTTCAGAATATGTTCTTTTTATGTTTGTTCCCTAGTTTGCATGTTTAAGTCACTGATGACCTATCTAAGTTGTTTATCAAGATCTGTTTTATACCTTTGTAATTGTATTCAGTCCCAAAGCTATGAAATGACTTGCGAACAAGATTCGTTTTCTTACAACAAACTTAAGGCTATCTTATGGATATAACTACCTTAATTTTATGTCTCACATTCTTATTAATCCTTTACACTTTTGTTTTAGCTTTAGACAAACTCAAAAGCGCCTAAGCCAATTGTTCACTCGCGGCCTATTTAATAGCACAAGTCAATAATGACGAATGATGTATACCTAGAGACAAGTCTATCCAATGTATAGTATTTATAACTACTGATATTGTAGCCCACGTCGGGGATTATGAAAGCAAAATGTTTTATAAAAAATATAAAAGAGACCATGTAAAAACAGGAAATATAGGATGCTTAAAAGTTTGTTATTACAAAAAAAGGCAACTGCACAATCGATCAACAATAATGGTGCCAAAACGACTAGAAAAGCAGAATATGAGACAGTAGACCAATATATAATGTTAATCCAAAATGTGTCACATATAAACATTTTATAGAAGTTGTATCGCAATTCTTTCACATAGAAATTATTAATTAATCAATTTACGATTTAAATTCTCCAGCAATAAACATAGTTCCCCCTGTTAGGATCGTCGACATAAAAATCCTAAAGAGAGAACTACACCAACATAAATCCTAAATTCCATTCGTAATCAAATACGAATGGCACAAACAAAATTTTTTCTATTTTGTATCTAAAAGAGAAATGATTCAAATTTTACAAAAGCAACATTCAAAGATCTGTAGTCTTTTCTAAAGCTTGAGTTTTTTACTTGAAATTATTAGTAATACTGATACGCAAGCTTAAACAAGCATTCAAAATTTGTTGATCAATAGTTTAAGTTTTTGTTGTTTCATTATCCCAGTTCCCAAAATTTCAGGCAATTACTTAGGAATTGCATTTCCACGTGGCCTATAAGAATGTTTAATTGAATGAAGTAACTAATTTTTAAAGAAAATTAGTTGTTACTTTATCAGATGACGTGACATCACTTCAAGAATTACATAACTTTCCCGATTTGTTAGATTCTAAAGAAACCAAATTTGCGTGCGTATGATAGTATGACATAATTAATCAAACAATTTTTTATAAATGCAGGTGAACAATACTGACATCTCATTAAATCTTATTGTCTATGCAAACACCTTAGATTCATAAATGAAAAAGTCCCTTTCCCTTAAATTTAACAAATTAAAAGTTTTATGAGACTTTACGTCTAACCACCAAGCATAATTTATGAGAATTATGCAAATTGTCACTTCCCATTATCTATTTATACTTCAATAAATACAGACTTTCCATAGAGATAGAATCATAAATATCAAGTCACGCCATTTACGAAAAAGAATTTCACATATTAAGCGTGTGTAATAAATAATAATCAGTCTAAAAGATAAGCAATCACCAAATGACTAAGATTAAGTTAATCTTGCCGCACCCACTGCTCATGCAAAAATATGCTTTTTCGTTTGGATGACCAGAAACACGTACCTTTTTACGGAACATCCTTTTTTTCTTTCCTTTTTAGATATGAGGCTCTCGAGGCCTCTCAACACCTGAAGAAAGAGCCTTCATTTAGTGGCAATGTTAATAGATTCAAACACGTTATAGAAAAAATGACGAAGAAAACAAGTATGATGGACGAAGCTCTTCTGTTTAACTTTCTTGACAAGGTCCAAAAATGCCAAAACCTAAAAGTTAAATAATACTCATGTACAATCAATCCATTTCCCAGAGATCTAACAAACAAACTTGTGAAAGCACTTTTACTACTTGATACGCATCACCCAATTTTCTAATCACTCGAAAATAAGTACACGATAACCATAACAATAATAATAATAATTATTATTATTATTATTATTATTAATAAAAATATATATATACATCACTGCAAAGAAATTCAGAAGGAATCAAAAGTTCTTGAGTTTTTTCTTCCTTTCTTTTTCTATTAATTCATTCATAATCATATCTACAAGCTAATAATTATACTAACAATATCTCTATTATCATGCAAAAAATTAAACATATCAACCAGATCATGGGTGCGCTGCATGCCGCTGCCACTGCAACTAGAATTTTATGAATCTAAGATGTTGACATAGACTATAAGATTTAGTGAGCTGTGAGTATTTTTTTTTCACCTACATTTCAACAAATCTACTTTCTATGTCCACAATGAAAGTTATGGTCATTTATTCAGAAAACTGTTTGATTAATTATGTTATAAGATGGCTCCAGTTTTTTTTTTCTTTTAGTTTTATTTATCAAAACGGTTAAGCTCTTAAATGAGTTAGTCATTTCACTATTGGTAGCCCAAATTTTACTATAAGAAACCAGATCTTGTTCACAAGTCAATTTCATAACTTTTGGGTCTGAATTCAATATAACGATATACACAAGATCTTGATAAACATAAAAAACTAGAGTACATAAAAAGAACATATTATGAAGTCAAATAAAGGCGAAAGAAAAATCGAAATGCTTATAAAAAACTTTTTCAGACCAAAATATCAATCGTCAGCTGCTTTTCTGGCTGCCACTCCGTTGACGTTCTAACATGTCCAACCGTGTCTGGATATCCAGTCACTCAAGCATCTCTTCTTCTTTTCCAGCTGTTTTCCTTATACGATGGACCGTAAGTTCCCTATTCAGAAGCTGGCTAACTGAAGGGCGCCTCTTCAGAAGCCGGCTGAGGGCCGAGGGGCAAAAGAGTCATTTTGTGGGGCCGGGGGGGGGGGGGGGGGAGATCCACCATGGACCCTGCGGCTGA
>BMAC01000696.1:424618-437908 GCA_014905375.1 Phtheirospermum japonicum | reverse complement strand
TAGCTTAATTCTTAGATTATGTAGTTTAGTTAGATTAGTAGTTAGTTTAGTTAGGTTAGCTTTAGTTAGCAAGTGTTGGAGAGGGTGACAACTCCTTTATTTGTGAGCTTAGTTGTGTTGAAGATTTTGATTTGCTTGTGAAGGTTGTAATCTACATTTGAAGTTCTTGTTTGGTGCTTAATGCAATTGGTAGTTTTCTTTCCCTTTATTGTTATGCTTTGTTCTTGAATGATTGTTCTTGTTGTTGTGTGGTTATTAAGCTTTGGTTTGTGTTGTTTTCTTTTCATTGTTCTTTTCTCATTTTTAGATTCTAGTTGTTCTTGTTCTAGTAAAACTCCATGGATATTGTTTGAAGCTTTTTACCCCTTTTAGTTAGACATTCTCTTAGTCCTTGAAAGATTTATGAACTTTGTCGCTTTGGGAAATTTGACCTTTTTTACAGTTAATGCCTTTTGACCAATTTTAATTTCAAATGCTTTGATTTTCCCTCCATGAATTCTCTTTTAATTGTAAGCTTTATTTGATGCAATTAGTTTAGTAATTACGGATTTAGGGTTTAAGTTCATTTAGAACCATTAATCGGATTTTGTCGAGGCTTGGGATTGACGACCCCGACACTTGGTCGGCAATTTGGGATTGACAACCTCGAGTCGTAGATTAAGTGCTCGGCAAAAACCGATTGATTGTGGAGACGGACCGAACACCCTAAACCCTTATTTTCATTATTTTCATTAAAGTCCTCTTTTAAATTCAAAACTCAAATTAAACCAATGACTTAATTCTTTCTTAGTGTAGATTTAGTTTAATTGCGATTAACAAGAGAGTAACTAAAAACACCGACCGCCGATTATATCTATCCTCGAGAGACACGACTCAGGAAAACATACCGCTCTACAATCGACTCCGTACTATTGAGAAGAAGATTTCTTAGAGTGCTAAGAATTCTTCGATCAAATTTTGGCACCGTTGTCGGGGATAGATTAAGGCTTATGGTGTTTTTGATTATTTCTCTTGTTATCTTAGTTGTTAGTTAATTTAGTTTTTTTGTTTTACTTTCGATGCTCGTAATCCTTTGTTGAGTGTTGTGTTTGCAAGGTACTCATTCGGGAAGCCCGATGCCATCCGCCCACACTCACGACGATCAAAGGATTCCTCCGTCGCTCGATTGATCCAGACGAGGATGGCAAACTACCGAGCTAGTTTGCCATACGACTATCCAAAATCCCATTTATCCAAACCCTTATATCCAAACTCCCGAATATCCAAATCCGTACATCACTCCCCCAAGCTATCGGGTCCCCTCGAGTTATGATGACCCGTACGCTTCAATAGGCAAAGAATGGGCCCCAACTTTCGATTATCTCGGCTCAAGCCCTTCTTATTCTTCACCGATTTCACTTCCCCATAACTCGAGCTTGGATCCGTATGCACCAACTCGTGATCCTTATGGTCCGGGCTTTGACGATCCATATGCTCCACTCGCCTTTCCTTCTTCTTACCCGCACTTTGACTCGTATGCTCCATCAAACTATGATCCCTATTCTTTGAGCTACGATTATTACAATCTACCCACCTCGAGCTCGTATACTTCGAGCGATGACCCTTACGCCACACTTTCTAAAGATTCGTCTATGCCCCAACTCCCGGACTTAGAGTCTCTCTTAGCCGAGCTCATGGAACGCCTCGCTCACATGGAGACTCAAGCAAAGCAAATTTCCAATGACGTGGACGATCTTAAGAGACCGTGTCTTGACGAGATACCCATCTTTGATGTGGTGGTTCCCACGGTCGTTGACGGCAATTCGAGTTTTGACGATCTTTTGAAAGAGGTTTTCAAGGAGGTGGAGTTAGTGGGTGAGGAGAAGGGGTTGGAAGTCGATGTTACCCCTCTCAAGTTTTGTGAAGAAGTTGTAGAGAAACGTGAGGGGGGGTTGTTTTTGGTGTCTCCAACGGCACTTGGATTGTCGAGCTTACTTGCTTTTGGCGAGTATGATGAAGTTGTGCCGGTTTTGGAGGATGTGGAGTTGGTCGAGCCTCTTTTACCACCACTCGACGACGTTTGTCTAATCGAACAAGTAGAGGTGGAAGAGGTAGTGGGGGAGAGAGTGGAGGTTACGGTCGGGGAGATGAAGGAGTACGTCGACCCATTTTGGGACGATCACGTTTGGGTGGTCGACTACTCCCTTTTCCAACCACCAAAGCAAGCCCGCTCTTTTGTTGTGTTGACTTTCCGGCTTGCTCGACTTGCCCGCCTTGGTGATTATTATCAAACGGTGTGTCTACTCGAGAACACCAAGGCGTGGCATGATCGCCACCTCTTCTTTGATCCTGGATAGCGTCAAGTGTATAAACCGTCGATCTATAGACGTTAAAGTAGCGCTTATTGGGAGGCAACCCAATTTGTAAAAAAAAAATCCAAAAAAATAGAAAATTCAAAAAAAAAAACTTTTTATTCTTATTTTGTTTTTGTAACCCCCCGTTTTGTTTATTTCTTGTAGATCGCTTGCCTCGACTCCCGGAGAGGACTTATGCACGACCACGTCACCACAAGCTCGGAGATAGGGGCGTTCTCTTTTCCCTACACTTTTTACCATTTTTCTTAACTTAATATGCAATGAGGACATTACTAGGTTTTAAGTGTGGGATGGTTAGGGTTCACCTTAGGCTTTTAAATTGTTGCATGCTTGCTTGTGTTAATTTGAGTAACGTGTGTGTTATTTTTGCTTGAACCTTAGCGAAGTGACGCGGTTTTGATGAATTGCTTAGGAGTTTTAGATTTTCGATCGGATTTAGTGTACTTAGGTAATTTGACTCGTTGGGAACTTTGTTTGGCTTTAGCTTCATGCTATCCTTGAGCTCAATTAAGAACTAGTGTCTCAACTAGCCTCGTTGTTGAACACTCTCTATAGGATTTTTTTTTTGTATTTTGGAGTCGGCAATTGCTCCATGTGCTCGATTGAAAACATTGTAAGTTTCTAGTAGCAAAGAGTGGTCGGAGCCGTTGATTTCTCTTTGTATATATCTTGTATTTAAGTACCTTATTTCCTTGGGTACCAAAAAAAAAGAAAAAGAAAAAGAAAAAAATGATGATGAATTAAACAAGGATAAATTATAAATCCTTGTAGTTATTAAGTAATAAAACGTCCAACTCTTGCACGTTTCCTCTTTATCCTTATTTTTTAGGTTTTATTTGTTAAAGAGAGTTGTAGACGATCGGGGCTAGTAGGAAGCCGATTAACGGTTCGACCGTGGATAGACCTTAGCCGGGGCAAGGACGAGGGGACCGACTTGGAGGGTTACCTAGTACTTTTAGGTTTGGGGAGTCGATCTAAACTTTCTATGTCAAGACATCTTTGTCGTCCTTTTAGCCGAGCTAACGAGCATTTTAGCATACGACGTCTCGAATTAGGTTTTGTGCATTAGTTTAGGATTATCCGGGGTAGTTTCGTAATTCTAGACTAGTATTGCTTGAGGACAAGCAATCATTCTAAGTGTGGGGTGGTTGATTTGTACTTTTTTGTACACTTTTTTGTTAACTTTTTGTGTCGCATTCGCGTGTGTTTTGCTTGCATTTACGGATTTTAGGAGTCGTTTTGGCCTATTTTGTTAGTTTTAGGTTTTTGTAGCTTTTGTGCTGTTCTTATTAGTTTTTCGTACATTTTTACTCATTTTTATTTTTATGGCCGTAGGATGACCAAAGCGGTCCCGCGCACGCTCGGCGCATCCCACTCGACTCGGATTGGAACGGGCAAAGCAAGGAAACACAGTGCGAACGAGGAGCGACAACCGGCGGACGTTTAGAGCAAAATGAGAAAACCGAGCCGGAGCAGCCGACCCAGTCGATCGACTGGCCTTCAGTTGATCGACTGACACAACCAGGATCGACTAGAGTCCAGTAGGTTCGGAGATTTTGGGCAAAGCAGTCGATCGACTGACCCTTAGTCGATCGACTGCCAGTCGATCGACTGAGACGCAGTCCAGCTCGTGATTTTATCCTGTTTTGACGTTTTTGCCCCGGTATTTTTGTATATATAGGACCAGCTCTTAACCTTATCTAAAAAAAACACTCCTTGGTGGTTTTGGACTTGTTCCATCTCCTCCAAGCCTCTACATTTTCTTGTAATTAAAACCTTAGCTTAATTCTTAGATTATGTAGTTTAGTTAGATTAGTAGTTAGTTTAGTTAGGTTAGCTTTAGTTAGCAAGTGTTGGAGAGGGTGACAACTCCTTCATTTGTGAGATTAGTTGTGTTGAAGATTTGGATATGCTTTTGAAGGTTGTAATCTACATCTGAAGTTCTTGTTTGATGCTTAATGCAATTGGTAGTTTTCTTTCCCTTCATTGTTATGCTTTGTTCTTAAATGGTTGTTCTTGTTGTTGTGTGGTTATTAAGCTTTGGTTTGTGTTGTTTTCTTTTCATTGTTCTTCAGTTTCTCATTTTTAGATTCTAGTTGTTCTTATTCTAGTAAAACTCCATGGATGTTGGTTTGAAGATTTTTACCCCTTTTAGTTAGACATTCTCTTAGTCCTTGAAAGGTTTATGAACTTTGTCTCTTTGGGAAATTTGACCTTTTTTACATTTAATGCCTTTTGACCAGTTTCAATTTCAAATGCTTTGATTTTCCCTCCATGAATTCTCTTTTAATTGTAAGCTTTATTTGATGCAATTAGTTTAGTAATTACGGATTTAGGGTTTAGGTTCTTTTAGAACCATTAATCGGATTTTGTCGAGGCTCGGGATTGACGACCCCGACACTTGGTCGGTAATTTGGGATTGACAACCTCGAATCGTGGATTAAGTGCTCGGCAAAAACCGATTGATCGTGGAGATGGACCGAACACCCTAAACCCTCATTTTCATTATTTTCATTAAAGTCCTCTTTTAAATTCAAAACTCAAATTAAACCAATCACTTAATGCTTTCTTAGTGTAGATTTAGTTTAATTGCGATTAACAAGAGAGTAACTAAAAACACCGACCGCCGATTATATCTATCCTCGAGAGACACGATTCGGGAAAACTTACCACTCTACAACCGACTCCGTACTATTGCAGAGAGGATTTCTTAGAGTGCTAAGAATTCTTTGATCAGTCCCAAAAGGTCCATATGAAGGAGTTCGAAACAATATGAGGTAGTGAGACTTTGTACTATTAGATGTGGCACCCTGACCTCCTTTCCTTTCTGGCACGCCTCGCAAACAGGAACAGTTTTAGTATTGAGCTTAGGTAGTCCGATCACATCATCCTTCTTGACCAATCCCTCCATCATCTTGTAATTGACATGTTCGAGCTTTTGATGCCACAACTCGTCATCACTCAATTGAGACAGCTTGCAGAACACATCACCATTGATTTGATAACAATTATCTGAGGTCCTCTGACCAATGAGAATACATGCATTTCCTTCGTCATCAACTTCGCATCTTTCATGATTGAACTTGACATTGAAACCACCATCGCACAGTTGGCTAATACTTATCAAGTTCGCCGTTAAACCTTTAATCAGCAACACGTTCTCAAGATTTGCAATACCAGGTACATGAAGGGTTCCTTGGCCAATGATTTGGCCATTTGCACCTCCACCATACTTAATCTTTCCTCCTTGAAACTTGACAATATTCAAGAGGAGATCTTCTGAGCCGGTCATGTGCTTAGAGCATCCACTGTCGAGTACCAGGCTCCAGGGACGTGGGATTTCAGGGAGGTACAGATCATGTTGCACTTGATATCATTTTTCTTGACTCAAACCTTTTTAAACCTATTGTTGGTTTTGGTGTTGGTTTTCAGGAAACCAGCATTAGATTCAGCAGTCATCTTCGACCTTTTAAAATGAGTTTGCTTTCCAACAAGCTTCCAGCAGTATGGTCGTATGTGACCTGGTTCACCACAGTGATGACACATGTATTGTCTTCTTCTCCTCTTGTGGTGTTGTGTCGACTTCACCTTTTGACTTGAAATTGGCTTTTGAACATGCTTGTATCCAATCCCGTGTTTTGAACAATTCGGGTTACTCGATTCTAGAATCTCATCCACCTTGGCCTTCCCCCTTGTTGAGGTTTGTGAGGGTCTCTTGGACCTTCTTTAACTCGGTCTTTACTCGTTCTAACTCATCATCCTTTTTGGTGAGGGATGAATCCAATCGGACAATTATATTCAGTTGGTCATCCTTTTCCTGAGTCAGTTTATCCACCTCGATCTTAAGATCCTTGACTTTGAGTACTTGTTTTGCCCAACTAACAAATAATTTCTTATGCTCAATGCACATCTTCTCGTACTAGTCAAGAGATTCATCATCCTCTGTATCCATAGTACCTAGACAAATAAGGATCAGTACTTAAAAGGTTAAGTAACCCGCTCTAGATGTCAATTGTAGAATTAGAAGGTCTATGGTTCTGAAAATAAGTCTCAGTTTTATGATGTTGTTATCAATGTTAATCAACACTGACTATCAACATCAACCAGGGTTAAAATAAAAATATGCAGCGGAAATAAAACTTAAGAACACAGCAAATTAAATTCAGTTCACAAGTAAAATTACTTGTGAACTTGGATGTACAAACCCGAAAACTATATTACTTTCTTGTTCACGATTAATACAAAAGATAATAAGTAATATATGAAAACTAAAATATCAAACACTTGATACCAAATACTTGTCACCGTGATGTAAAGATCTTCTTCGTTGGTCACGCAACTTTAAAGAACTTTTTGATCTCGAACAATGGCTCCAAGTAGCTATCTTGCTTGTGTTCTTCCTTGATACTTTGCGTCGCTCGTTCCTTGCTTTTCCGTGCATCTCTTGGTTGTGGAAAAGATTAAGTTGTCTTGCGTCCTTGTGTTGTCTTAAATAGACAAGTCCTAAAGTCCTAGTCTTGATAAACAAGGAAAATAAATCCTAAACAAAATCTAGGAAACTAATTAAAGTCCTAATCATAAATTAGGAAACAAATAAAATCCTAAATCTAATTCCCTAATTTATTTTGAGATCAAGAAAGGCAAACGACTAAATAAGGAATTATTCCCAAGAATAAAATTCTCAACACTTAGCTAGCCACAATATTTACTTAAACTTGGCATGCTGGAATTGTAAACGCATATGGAAAACTAAAATATATGTGATGGAAAAACTAAGAATTTATTGCTACATATGAAAGATGATTTAAAGTGACAAATTAAGAGGTATAAAAATACTAAAAGAAGTCTTAAAAATTTCAACAAACAGAAACGTGTTCTGAACTTAGTCTTCTAAATAGAAGCTTACTTGTATTGTTAGCTAAATAAGATAAAGATAAACTAACTTCCTGAACACATGGAAATAATTAAACAAAGTAAACTTATTCAACTAAGACTAACTTGACAGTGAGTTTGACTAATTTGCAACACTCCCCTTTACTACAAACTTACTGTCAATAACACCAACAACACTTCGAAACACTTCAAGCCAGATACACTCTTGAGTGGCCATAGTAGCTGCTATATATTCAGATTCATAACTTGAAAGAACATGGTGCATGTAGTTTTGTAGGCCTATGGTTAATGAAAATAAGTATCAGTAAACGATTTTGCTTCTGATGTTACACACATCGAAACTAACATCAACCAGAGTTTAACAAAAATAAGCAGCGGAAATAAAAACACAGCAATTTAAATTCAGCTCACAAGTAAAAATACTTGTGAACTTGGGTATACAAACCCGAACTATATTACTTTTCTTGTTCAAGATCATACAAAAAGATATAAAGTAATATATGAAAAACTAAAGTATCAAACACTGTGATACTAAAATACGTGTCGCCTTGAAGGATGATCTTCTCCGTTGGTTACGCAACTTTGAAGACCTTCTTGATCTTGGACAATGGCTTCAAGTATGTAACTTGTTTGTGTTCTTCTTGCCTTGCTTGCATCGCCCTTTTTATTCAGATCCGTGCGTCTCAAAGCGTACTTCAAGTCTAGTCCTCTCTTGTCTTAAATAGACAATCCTAGAGTTCTAAACTTGATAAACAAGTAAAACAAATCCTAAACATAATCTAGAAAACTAAATAAAATCCTAAACACAATATAGGAAACAAAATCTAGAGTCCTAATTTATTTTGTGCCCAAGAAAAGCAAACAACTAAAAATAGAATTATTGCCAAAAATAAATTCTCAACAATCTCCCCCTTTTGCCTTTCTGGATAAAATACTACGTCGTATCAAAACGTTCAAACAAAAACACTAAGACTCCCCCTGAATTAAAAACCCCCAAAACAAGTGATCATTGTTCAAAAAAATCAAACCAACATCAAAACAAACATTATTTACCAACCATTAATCAAAATAGAAAACAAGGAACTTATTGACTGCGCATCCTCTTCGACCGACGAGGAGATGTCAATGTTTCTTCACCCCGAGCTTTCCTCTTCCTCAGCAGCTTCTTCATTTTCCTCAACATCTTATTTCTGGACTGGATCCGCTTTCTTCTTTTATCCTTGGCTAAGCTGTCCAACACCTCGGCAGCATCGCCATCAACATCGTCATTATCAGCGTCGTCTTCAGCAGCAACAACAGCATCTCCCCCTTTTTGTTCAGAATGCAAAAGGGCCTCCAACAAAGATCCCTAATACGCTTGCAGCTGGGAAATCTGACTATCGAGCAAAGATAATTGTGCCCAAACAATTAGTGCGGGAAACTGCACAATGTTGGGATCGGTGCTAAGAACAGCAGAACCAACATCAGAAAACCCAGTAGGTCTAGGAGGAGAATTCTAAGGAAGATCAATGATGCGAGCCCCTGTCAAGTTCTGACCACGCAGAGAAAACCAATCAGCCTCCCTGGTGAGCACGTCATCATCGGTAGGCCGGAAACCTTAATTTTCCAATAGGTTGTAGATAAGAGATGAAAAACAGAGATAGGACATAGCCTTGGTCATAACAAACCTAATGATGGCCTCAAAGACATGCTGGCCAAAGTTAAACTTAATATCGCGACCTAGTTTGTATAGAAAGACTGCCTGAGCACGAAACACCCACCTTGTGCAGAACATAATAGAGAGAGGAAAGACGCGTGCAGGGTATTTCTCACGCCATTTATTTGTCATACCACAAGACAAAAAAGTAATGACCTCATCCATGTCATCCACAGTAGAGCCGCCATGATATGACTCAGTCCCAAACAACTCATTAACCAAGTCAGGAGTAAAAGAATAAACTTTCCCGTGCATAAACACCTTACCATAATTCACAGACTTGGAATCCACAACAGACGACAACATATTATCATAGAACTCAAGGACGACATCATGCACAAACGGCATAGCAGTTGTAACGGTCGGATACATACCTCGATGTTTAAAGAAGGCAATCAGGTTCTACTTCTCAAAGATCTCAATTGGGGCTCGGTGCTCAGCAATCATCCAACGAGTTTGATAGCCGGCAAACAACTCCTCTACTTCCATAATCAAGAACTTCGGTGACAGATGCACCGTGTCTTCTATTTCAAAGCCATGAACTTCATCCTCACCAAGATCATTGGACAGCTGGTCAGATGAGGGCGAAGCACGGTCAGAGGCAGAAAGACCAACAAAACTAGAATTGTAAGATGAAGCAGGGTCAATGGCAGAGGATGTTGGTTTCCCAAAACCAACATTGGTGTGCGGAGCAGCAGCTTTCTTGCCAACTTTGTTCCTTTTCTTTTCCCTTTTTAAGGCAGACAAGTAACTACCTAGGGGAAACGCATCGTCAGAGTTAGAAGAGTAGTTGAATAGCTCAGGCTCAGACGCCGGTTGAGCTGGATTAACGGGAGTGAAGGGAGGATAAGCAGCAACATATCTGGAGGAACTTTCAACCACTCCAATAAATAATTCAATAATCTCATACGAGGGACTTGAATACTCGGTTTTAGTGGAGCCGGGAGACACCTTACTTGACGCCAAGGGATTATTCTTGTCGGCCATCTTGACTGTTTGCTTCTGGCGAGGAGTCGCCGACTTGGACAGTCTCGGAGTAGATGAGAGCATCGGTGCGGCAACAGGTGCAGGGGGCACAAGATCTTTGTCGTCCGAGTCCGTCATAACCATGACATCCTCGGCTAAGTTCATGTGCTCATGAGGCACACCTGCTTGGCTTTTTGAAACAGCCGCCGGAATAACACGCGGAGGAATGTTGCGCAACCTCCGTGATCTCTTTAGGGTCGGATTCCCAACCCGGCCAAAAGTGGCAGCAATATACAACAAATCAGGTGGATTTTCAACGTCGATCTCGTTCCCCGACTGCCCTGGAAAAAACTGGACCTTCGGAACAGCATCAGAAGGCGCTGGAGCAGGAATAATATCTTGAGAATCGAGTGGCGGAGGACTGGTATGAGATGTTACAATCGGTGATGGGTTTGGAGGTAAAGCACCACCAACTTCTTCGCGGATATCCAGGACACCGATCTTTGGAAGATTAAATGGAACTTGTTCGCCGGTGGAGCTTTGCACACCGGCGGGAAGCTCTGGAATTCTGCTTAAAGATAGATTCTACATTCTCCAAATTCAAAGAAAGCACAAAAACAACAGCAAAACGAGAGATATGGTGAAGGATTAGAGAGTTAGAAAGTTTAATTTACATAAGGATTATAGAGAGGTGGGGCAAACAGTAAGAAATCTCGGTTTTTTATACAAGCCAAAAAGTGACCGTTGTCAGGAGAGAGAAAGTTAAAATAAATAAAAAGAAAACTTCCCTTATTTACCCAAAAGCCGATTTTAAGTCCAAACATTATTCTCTAACACCCATTCCCCCTTAATTTTGGACACATGATCTCAATCCACTTTAACCACTATCTCATTAATTTAGAGATATGAATCACACGTCTCTACCAAGAAATCAACCGAAAATAGAGGTGGATTATTTAAACCATCAATCAAAAATAGAGCTTGATTACTTAAACATGGACTTATACAATACACATACCGAGATCTCTTCTCAAATGAGAGAAGGTCTCTAAACCTAATGCCTTTGTGAAGATGTCAGCAAGCTGATTGTCTATTCCTATATGCTTAAGATTAACTATCTTCCTCTCAACCAAGTCTCAAATAAAGTGGTACCTTATGTCAATGTGTTTGATTCGAGAGTGCTGGACCGGATGTTTCGAGATATCAATGGCAATGGTATTATTACAAAGGACAGTCAAAATTCGACTATGTAGTCCGTAGTCCTCAATCATTTGGTTCATCCACAACAATTGTATACAAGCACTTCAAACTGCAATATACTCGGCTTCAGCTATAGAAAGAGAAATGGAATTTTGTTTTTTACTGTACCATGACATAGGATTATTACCCAAGAAAAAACAACCCCCTGTAGTACTCTTTCTATCCACAACATCCCCAGCCCAGTCCGAGTCAGTATATCCCACAAGTTTAGTACTAGTTTCTTTAGAATACCAAACACCCAATTCAATTGTACCAGCTATATATTTAATGATTAGTTTGACAGCTTTTAGATGTGATTCTTTAGGGTTTGATTGATATTTAGCACATAGATACACACTATACATGATATCAGGCCTACTAGCTGTTAAGTACAAAAGACTTCCTATCATGCTCCTATTTATGGTGTTATCAACACCATTACCAACATCATCTCTTGACAATTTCATGGTTTTGCCCAACGGTGTTTTCTTATGCGTTTCATTCTCTAACCCAAATTTCTTAACCAGATTCTTAGCATATTTTGACTGAGAGATAAAAATACCATCATCCAACTGTTTAATTTGCAAACCAAGAAAGTAAGAGAGATTACCTTCCATTCTCATCTCAAATGTGTCAGACATTTGAGTTATAAAATCTTTCACCATATGTTCATTAGTAGATCCAAAAATAATATCATCTACATAAATTCTGACAATTAATATGTGCTTATTCGATCCAAGGAGAAATAAGTTTTTGTCAACTTCCCCTCGTCTAAAATTTAAAAAGAGCAAGTGTTGAGTCAACCTTTCATAACAAGATCTAGGAGCGTGTTTTAAACCATATAAAGTTTTTTTTTAATTTTAAAACAAAGTTAGATTTGTAGGGATCTACAAACCCTTTAAGTTGCTCTACATACACTTCTTCACTTAAAGCTCCATTTAGAAAGCACTCTTTATGTCCATTTGATGTAGAGATATTTTCATATGACAAGCAACAACAAGTAAAGTCTTACAGATTCAATGCGAGCAACAGGTGAAAAAGTCTCATCAAAATCGCCCTCAACTTGAGTGTACCCTTATGCAACCAATCGAGCCTTGTTCCTCATAATATTACCTGCCTCGTTTGTCTTTTTCTTGAAGATCCACTTCATTCCTGTTACATGTGAGTTTTCTGGAAGAGGAACTAAATCACAAACATTGTTCTTGGCAAATCGAACCAACTCCTCTTGCATTTCCTTTACCCGTAATTCATCCTTAAGAGCATCCTCCACACGCTTGGGATCTGTTTTGGAAAGATACAAAGACTCTCAAATTCTAGAACCATTAGTAGAAAAATAAACATACCTAACCATTTTTTTGAAGTTTATCTGACGCTTTCTTGTACTTCTTTCATAGATATCTCCAATGATTTGGCCCATGGGATGGTTTCTCTGTATTCTTGATGGTATATCCTCTAATGTAAGTCAATGGGATCAGTTGGATCTTCCTCATCTAGATCAGAATCTGATTCTGGATCAGCTTGAGTAGGTGTTGGGTTTGATGTTAAGTTCCCAAAACTGTCACCGAAACCAACATTGCTAGTTTCTTCAGTTTCAACACCTACATCTTCGATATCAACACCTGCACTTTCATCTACAGCAACCGTGATATTATCTTGAAGATCCTGATCATATACCAAATCATTATCCTCTACAGGTTTAACACCACTCATCAAGTCATCATACTTGACGTTGATCGACTCAAACACGCTACGTGTCCTGAGATTAAACAGCCTATATGCATGATTGTTTTGGGAATATCCCATGAAGATGCATTTTTAAATTTTTGAATCCAGTTTTGCAAGATGATTTCTATCATTGAGCACATAGAAAATACATCCAAAGATATGAAAGTAGCTCAAGTTTGGTTTTTTGCCCAACAGCAATTCATAGATTCGGCCCATAGGTTTTTTTACCCAAAAGCAATTCATACCAATCTATAGGTATTTTACCCTGGTCTAGAATATACCCTATTAATTATATGACATGCAGTACTCATAGCTTCAGCCCAAAATGTTTTGCAATGCCATTGGAAATGAGCATAGTCCTAGTCATCTCAGCAAGAGACCTATTTTTACGTTCAACTATGCCATTTTGTTGGGGGG
>BMAC01000696.1:394055-424593 GCA_014905375.1 Phtheirospermum japonicum | reverse complement strand
GCTTCAGCCCAAAAATGTTTTTGCAAATGCCATTAGAAATGAGCATAGTCCCTAGTCATCTCAGCAAGAGACCTATTTTTACGTTCAACTATGCCATTTTGTTGGGGGGGGGGGGGGGGGGGTGATTGGTGATGAAAACTCATGACTTATACCTACTTTTGAGCAATAGTTTTAAAAAGATGCATTCTCAAATTCCTTTTCATGATCAGACCTAATCCTACCAATGTTCACACCAAATCGCACACGCAACCTTTTTACAAGTTTTTTAAATGCCTCGAAAGCTTCGGATTTTTCTTTTAAAAACTCTACCCAAGTAAAACGAGAAAAACCATCTAAAATTACAATAACGTACCTCTTACCATCAAGGCTCTCAACTTCAAGTGGTCCCATATGATCCATATTAAGAAGTTTGAAACAATATGAGGTAGTGAGACTTTGTACATTTGGATATGACACCCTGACTTGCTTTCCTTTCTGACAAGCCTCGCAAACAGGGATAATCTTGGTGTTGAGCTTATGAATCCCATTCACAGCTTCTTTCTTGGCCAATCTTTCCAACATCTTGTAATTGACATGCCCGAGCTTTTGATGCCACACCTCGACATCACTCAGATGGAATAGCTTGCTGAACACGTCGCCATTAATTTGGTAGCAGTTGTTGGAGGTCCTGTGACCAGTAAGGATGCATGTTTTGCTCTCGTCATAAAATTCACATTTTTCATGAGTGAAACTAACACTGAAACCACCATCACACAGTTGACTAATACTTATCAAATTTGTTGTTAAGCCTTCAACATGTAACAGGTTCTTGAGCTTTGCAATACTAGGGACATGAAGAGTTCCTTGGCCAATGATCTGATCATTTGCACCTCCACCATATTTCACCTTTTCATCTTGAAACTTGACAATGTTTGAGAGAAGATCTTAAGATCCAGTCATGTGTTTAGAGCATCCACTATCAAAATACCAATCTCCAGGGATGTGAGACTTCGGAGAGGAATAGATCATGTTGCATTTGATCTCATTCTTTTTGACCCACACCTGTTTGAATTTGGTGTTAGTTTTGGTGTTAGCAACATGGAAACCGTCATAGATCCCAAAATACAGCTTTGACCTATCGAACCGATTTTGTTTCCCTGTAAGCTTCCAGCAGTATGGTCGAATGTGACCTTTTCACCACCTTGATAACATACATATTGTCTTCTTCTCCTTTTGTGGCGTTTGTTCGACTTTTGTTTTGGGCTTGATTGTGGCATTTGGTGAATGGGCTTGAAACCGATTCCATATCTTGATGTTTATGAGAACGTCACATCCAAAATTTTGTCAAGCTTTGCTTTGCCCTTGTTGAGATTTGTGATGGTTCCTTAAACCTTCTTCAATTCAGTTTTCACTTGATCTAGCTCAGCATCCTTTTTGGTGAGTGATGAATCCAATCGGACAATTATATTAAGTTGATCATCCTTTTCATTGGCCAGTTTGTCCACCTCGACCATAAGATCCTTGACCTTGAGTACCTGTTTTCCCCAACTAATAAATAATTTCTTATGTTCATTGCTCAGCTTCTCATACTCGTCAAGAGATTCATCAACCTCTGCATTCAGGCAAACAATGTTGGTATCGGTGTTAACACGGATGTCATCATCTTACACAACATTAGAGAATAAGGCTGGAACTTATTTAGGCAATTCAGAACCATTGTCATCTTCAGTGTACTTTATGGCAATCATGTTCTTCTTTCTGAGAGTGTTTGCACATTCATGTTTGTAGTGTCCCCAACCTTTGCATTCATGACATTGAACTTCACTGAAGGGCTTTGGGGAGCTCGATGTATTGGATACGGAAGGAGAAGACTGGGATCATGAAAGTGTGCACCCAGAGAATCTTGGTGTTGGCACCTGTGGCTTGATCTTTGAACTTGATCCTCCAATGTTGTTTTTCTTCTTTAAGAGCTTATTAAAACGTTGATTTACATAGGACACTTCTTCTTCCTCAAGTGTGGTATTTTCAATTTTTTTAACGAACCCTTTTAAATAAAGATCTTCATCATCATTACGGAGTTAACATCAGAGGAGAGAGCCACATTCTTCTCTTTTAAGTTGAAACCAAGATGTTCGATCTCAAATGTCTTGAATGTTACAACTAAGGCATCGAAATATAGATAGCAATGTCGCATGGAGGTAGAAGGCCCACGGGTCGTGAACTTCTTTTCCCGGAGAAGAAGCAATGACTGTATCTGGGGAATAAGCATCGGCTAACTCTGTGCCAGCAGCCGCGGTAAGACAGAGGATGCAAGCGTTATTCGGAATGATTGGGCGTAAAGCGTCTGTAGGTGGCTTTTTAAGTCCGTCGTCAAATCCCAGGGCTCAACCCTGGACAGCCAGTGGAAACTACCAAGCTGGAGTACGGTAGGGGCAGAGGGAATTTTCGGTGGAGAGGTGAAATGCGTAGAGATCGGAAAGAACACCAACGGAAAAAGCACTCTCTTGGGCCGACACTGACACTGAGAGACGAAAGATAGGGGAGCGAATGGGATTAGATACCCCAGTAGTCCTAGCCATAAACGATGGATACTAAGTGCTGTGCATATCGACCCGTGCAGTGTTTTAGCTACGATTTGGGGTTTCCCTTCTGAATCAGATAGATTCATATCTGAAAGAGGTTGACAATAAGTTCTTTCAAATGATTCTTCTATGGCTACCACCTTAATACTGAACTTCTTTGAGATGAGTCTGAGTAGCTTTCCCACAAGGCGTGAGTTAGTTACTGGTTCATCCATCCTCATTGCCTTGAAGGTAGATGTCAGCATTCTTAGTTTTGATCTCTTCACACTCTGGGTTCCTTCACACACCCATTGCAATGCGTCCCACGCATCCTTTGCTGATTCACACTTCTTGATAACTTTGTAGTAGCTTGAGTCAACATATCCACAGAAGGTGTTGATGCACTTGGAATTCCAGTTTGAAACGGCTATTTCATCAGTAGTCCAGTCTATTTCTTTCTTGTCGATAGTATCACCCTCAACATAAATTACACGTGGTTTTTCCCATCCTACCAAAATGTTTCTCCACGCACGTTCGTCGAAACTCTTGATATGCCACCGCATCCTCTGTTTCTAGAGAGAGTAGTTCTCTCCATTGAGGATCGGAGGCCTTGGGTTTCCTTGAGCATCCATAGCACCTAACAAATAAGGATCAGTTAACTTAGTACGTCAAGTAACCTGTTCTAGATGCCAATTGTAGTTTTGTAGGTCTATGGTTAATGAAAATAAGTATCGGTAAATCATGTTGCTTTCGATGTTACAAACATCGAAACTAACATCAACCAGAGTTTAACAAAAATAAGCAGTGGAAATAAAAACACAGCAATTTAAATTCAGCTCACAAGTAAAAATACTTGTGAACTTAGGTATACAAACCCGAAAACTATATTACTTTTCATGTTCAAGATCATACAAAAAGATATAAACACTACGCCAAAAAAGCATTCAGATAGCGCCTTTTAGATAGCGCTTCAAATAACTAGTGCTATCTGAAAAAGTCCGGGACTTTAATATAGCGCTTTATTAAGTATGTGCTATCTGAAGTGTTTTATATATTTATTTCGAATAGCGCGTGTATTGTGAAGCGCTATCTGAATGTATGAAGATTTTTTAAAAATCGTTTTATATAGAAAGCGTTATGCTTACAAACTGCTTTCATAAAGCGCTTCAAACATGAAGTGTTGTCTACAAACTTGGTCAGTATTAGATAGCGATTTAAGAATAAAGCGCTATGTACTTAGTTTTCTTAGATAGCGTTGTGGTTATAAAGCTCTATGTGAATTCATTATACACAATAGCGCTTTTCTAAAAAAGCAATATCCAACACATGAAAAATCGAATATACAATAGCGTTTAAATAAATATGTTATGTGAATATGCCGTTTAAACCCTCTCCAATCGACATAAGGTATTTTCCCTCTCCCCGCAGAGTTCAGTTTTGTAAAAACCCTCCTCCACCGCTAGCCAGCGCCACTACCACCAACGCCGATGCAAGCCTTGAATTGTGGTAAGATTTGTCTCTCCTCCTCTCATCTCTCCTTTTCTCTCTTCCTCCCTCCATCTCTCTCTCCATCTCTCAATACGTATTGTAATTGCAGCCCCTATTGTCGCTGCTTTGAAGAAATAGTTAGCGCCCCAGTTGAAGATTTTGGTCCTGCTCCTAAGAAATTCTCAAACTTGTCGAAAATCGAATTTAAGGAATCTCTCTTTAGATTCTATAGTCAATTTTTCCCCCTAATCATTTATTCAAAATCTGAACATGATTATTCTTATTTTAGCTTAACAAATTTATTCTGAAGTTGATATTATAGGTCTTGGTTTACTTTTCTGGTAATTGTTGATTATCCATGTCTGTTTTTGAGCTGAATTTAGGATAGTTATTTTTTAATCTTTTAGTTTAAATTTTATTAATTATTGTTGAACTAGAGTTTGTGCATATTTGAGATACTTTTACTTGTTTGTGCCATCGAAACGCATATAAGAAGTGAACAAATATAAACGAAAATACTAAAGAATCAAAATCTAATGTTTGCTAATGAGGTTGAGTTCGACAATCTTTAGAAGTGACGAATTCATCAACAATAAATGTCTCGCTCTCTCTTGATTAAGTGATTCCCATAGGAGATTAATTTTAAGACTCGGCCGCTTAGAGTTTCAAGAATTTACATTCGTCTATTTTTTCTTTATTTAGAGCTTTCCTCTAAGTTCAAATGATGTCTGAGTCGAAAAACACTCCAAATACTATTGTGCCAACAAACAAGTCTGTCGTGACTACAATCTTGAGCAGTTGAAGCATCCCTATGTGTCTATGCTTATGCATGTTGTTTAGTTTGATGTTCTCTTTTTTCTTATTTTGATACTAAGTTTCGATGTCCACCAGCCCTGCTATTCAACAATCGTGTGTATGCTACATGATTTCTTTTGTATCGTTTTATTTATGAACTTTTCCTGTTGTTTTTTCAACATTATTTTCTTTTAAGAAAATGAAAAGTGATTCCCATAGCATTCATAGATAGACATTTGCCTTAGTATATTTGGAACGTCTCTCGTCCAAGCATAAAGGAACTATATAAGGTGGGCTACCGGAAGCACTCTTTTTTCTTGTTCTTTTACCATCGCATAGGCTAATAATTGGCAAAACCAATGCGACGAGAGATTTAAGCTTTTCATCTTTTGTGAAAAGCCCACCCCATGTTTACCTTAATATTACTGTCTAGATTGTGTTTATAACTCAAGGGTGTGCAAATACACAGACTAAGGCTTGCAGCCAGCTTGGTTTTGTATGGCTTACCAGCACCAAGCTCATTGCCTACCTGCGTAGAGGATCAATATGCAAGAACTTATTCCAGAATGATGACATTTAGTCATCATTAAAAAAAATACCTTGAAGTTTTACTTAATTACTGAAATTACCCCAAAAATTAGCTTAAATTACAAAACAGTCCAGTTATCTTTAAAAATTGCAAATATTAGTATTACATAAACCTGTTGAGTTTCTTCATTTGTTTATTAACATAAAAATATACATCAAATGGACTTCTCTACAATTAGGCTAGACTTCAATTAATGGTAGTATTTGTAATTATTGCAATAATTATAAACACTACCCTGAAGTCTTAGCTTATTTACAAAAACAAACACATAAATAAACAAACAAAAAAATAAAAAAATTAATTTAAAAAATTATAAATACTTGGATTGCATATACTCATGATGAGATTTAACTACTGCTATTTGAAGAAAATTCTGGTTAATTACAAGAACTACCCCAAAATCTTACCTAATTTCCAAAAAAAATGCTATTAATTTGTTGAAGGCTTATTGATGCATGCATTTTATGAGGGTGTTTTTGAAGGTTATTCGTTACCCAATAATCTATTAATTTGTACATATTTTTTGGATTAAATTTTAACGTAATTTTTTCCATTTTATATTATTTTAAGACTAATCCTAATTTCTTTTTTATATTAAATTGTTCCAAACCTCAAGTATAGAACAATTTATAAATCTAAACGATTATGTTGTTTTTATTTTTTTAAAAATCAATTAACAACACAATTGATCAAAAAATGACTTTCTCTAATTTATGGGCTATTTCTCAATCAAAAAACATGAGTTTTACGTAATTTATTTGCCTAAATTAGGGGCCACTGATTCAATATCATTATCAATGTTAGTATTTTAAACGTTTTGTTAATATTTTAGTATACAAGATAAAGAAATTATGGATCGAAAATGGATGTCTGATAGTCGATTGTTAGAGGAATACGAGGATGGAGTGAAAGAGTTTGTAAGGTTTGCAGTTGAGCATGCAAAAGATCCTAGTAGAATCATCTACCCTTGTTTAGATTGTTGTTATTCAAAGAGGAGTGGTGGAGATGAGTTGTCCGATCATTTAGTGTGTTATGGAATTGATCAAAGTTACACATGTTGGAATAGACATGGTGAGTCGCGAGATACGTCTGCTCATGAGAAGGATAGTGTAAGAAATAGAACAAATGATGCTTATTTAAGCACAGATGATACAAGAGACCAAGTTAAAGAGATTACAAATATGGTTGAAGAAGATGTTCGAGATTGTCCTCAGATGTTCAATAGATTGGTAAGTGATGTAGAGAAGCCACTATATGATGGTTGTGGTAAGTACACAAGATTGTCTGCGATGTTGAAGTTATATAATTTGAAAGCAGGAAATGGATGGTCTGATAAGAGCTTTACTGACTTACTAACCCTATTAAAAGATATGCTACCAGATGAGAATGTTCTTCCTAGTCGAACATACAAGGCTAAACAAATGTTATCCTCTATTGGCATGAGTTATGAAAAGATACATGCTTGTCCTAATGACTGTTTCCTCTTTCAAAATGAATTTGCAGAACTAAAGAATTGTCCTAAGTGCAATGCCTCACGATATAAAAAAGCTGAATCATCTCCAGCGAAGGTGCTATGATATTTTCCAATTATACCTAGGTTTAGACGTTTGTATCACAGTGCAGAAGATGCTAAGCATTTAACATGGCATGCACGTGAAATGGTTAAAGATGGAAAGCTTCGCCACCCTGCGGATTCTCCTCAATGGGTGAAATTTGACCATGATTATCCTTATTTTGGTAAAGAAGCAAGAAACTTATGTCTTGCACTAGCCACCGATGGAATGAACCCGCATGGTATGCAAAGTAGTTCACATAGTACATGGCCTGTGATTAGGACTATCTATAATCTACCACCATGGTTATGATTGAAGCGAAAATTCATGATGTTGTCGTTATTAATTTCGGGTCCAAGACAACCCGGGAACGATATTGAAATATACTTGGCACCTCTGATTGAAGACTTGAAGCGTTAGTGGGAGACAGGTGTAGAGGTGTATGATGGCTTTATGAAAGAGAGTTTTAACTTGAGATCAATGTTATTTGGCACGATAAATGATTTTCCTACGTACGGTAATCTATCAGGGTACAGTATCAAAGGGAAAAATGCATGTCCCGTTTGTGAGGATAATACACATTGGACGCGATTGGAACATGGTAAGAAAAAATTCTTTCTTAACAATCGTGTATTTTTACCAATGAATCATCGTTACCTGAGTTGGAGAAAAGCATTTGATGGGGGTCTAGAAGATGGTACTGCTCCAGTCCCATTAAATGGTGATCAGTTATTTGACAAGGTGAAGCACCTGAATACTAAATTTGGTAAACCTTTTTTGGGAGACCCAGTTACAAGTGGTTGGAAAAAATGTTCAGTTTTCTTTGAATTGCCATATTGGAAGTCATTATATGTGAGACATTTTCTTGATGTGATGCACATCGGAAAAAATTTGTGTGATAACGTCATTGGTACACTCCTTAATGTGCCAAGAAAGTCTAAAGATGGTATTAATGCTTGATTAGACTTAGTAAGTATGGGAATAAGAACTGAGTTAGGACCAATAAAGAAGGGTACACGTCAATATCTACCTCCGGCTGCTCATACTTTAAGCAAAAAAGAGAAAGTTATTTTTTGTAAGTTTCTCCAGGGAATTAAAGTTCCGGAGGGGTACTCTTCAAACATCAAGAACTTGGTATCCATGAAAGACCTCAAACAAAAGGGGTTAAAGTCTCATGATTGCCATGTTCTAATGGAGCACTTAGTTCCAGTTGTTATACGCTCTATTTTGCCCGAGAAGGTGCGATGGACCATAACAAAATTGTGTTACTTCTTTAAGGCAATTTTCAGCAAGGTAATTGACCCTGGAAAATTACCAGCACTGCAAAGGGAAATTGTTGTCACTTTGTGTGAGCTTGAGATATATTTCCCACCTTCATTTTTTGACATTATGGTTCATCTAACCGCTCACTTGGTTAAAGAGACACAATTATGTGGTCCGTCTCATATGAGATGGATGTACACGATTGAACGTTTACATGAAGATATTAAAAGGGTACGTGAAAAATCGAAGTCGAACTGAAGGTTGTATTGCTGAACGCTACATTATTGAAGAAGCTCTTGAATTTTATACAGAATACCTCTCCAATACTGAATCAATAGGGCTTCCCAAGTCTCGACACTTTGGAAGAACAACAGGGGAAGGAATTATTGGAAATGAAATATTGGAGATATCGAGAACAGATTGGGAGCAAGCACACTTGTACGTCTTACACAACGACGATGAGATGGAGCCATATGTTCAAAGACACAAAGACATAGTTAAGAGTTTGTATACCAAGAAGAGTGAAAATTGGATAGCTAGAGAACACAATCAAAGTTTTATAACTTGGCTAAAAAACCATATTTTCGAGATGTTGGCTACAAACCCTACTTCAATTTCTGAAAGATTAAAGTGGTTAGCAAATGGTCCAAGTGAACATGTATTTTTCTTACTCTGGTTATATTATTGATGGGTACACATTTTATACTAAAAACAAGATGATCAGAGTACTATGCAAAATAGCGGTGTCACTTTGGTTGCCGAATCTATGCATATCTCGAGTGTTAGAGGCAGAACTCCTACATATGCGAATATGTCTTATTTTGGTGTGATTGAACGCATATGGGAGCTAGATTACACAAATTTCCGAGTGCCTATATTTGGTTGCAAGTGGGTTGACAATAACAATGGAGTTCGGGTTGATAAATCAGGGTTCATGCAAGTGGACCTTAATAGGGTAGGGTACAAAGACGAGCCCTTTATTTTAGCATCACAAGCTCAGCAAGTTTTCTATGTCACTGATCCCCCTGATATAAAATGGTCTGTAGTGCTTCAGACTAATAAAATAATTGATCATCACAATGAAAATCATGACGAGGTCAGTACCGAAGATGATCCTTTTTCCGAGACCGTGATGGTTCAATAAACCAAGAATGTAATTATGAAAATTGTGGATCTAGTTTCTAAAATATTTCAGGGTTTCAAAGAAATTTCTGCTTACTTTTCAAATGTAAATGCGAATTTGTGTCTAAAAACTGATTCTTATGAGCTTATTGATTCATGGAAACTACACTATTTGATTTCCATGCACATCTCAATTTCACTAAAAATGAGACAATCTAAATAAGGAACATCAGCTACAAGTTGGTAATGCTGAATCTATAACCTCGATTCCTTAATTTGTTTGCTCATTTTAATGACCATTGCATCCGAACATTTGCATTTTTTCTGATATGGTCCCACTAACTGCTCATTTACAAGGTTTTATTTCTCTCTCCACTATTGCTTGGGTTAGATACCAAAATTTTCATGTAAAACTAAAGTGCAATTAAGTGTGGCAATAGTAATAAATTTTTAATTTATGGAGATAAGTTTGGCAGACGCATTAATACTTTTTAACAGATGCATTAACATATTGAGATAACTTTGGCAGCATGTTCCAATAAAGGAAAACTGAATAAAAGAAAAAAAGCATTCTTCAAATAGAAACGTGAGTTTCGGCGGTAACTTACTATTTCTGCATACAGTTAATGTTTTATATATTATATAGATAATATATACTACTTCATGTTGTATTAGGTTCATTGGAACGATCTTTATCAACCAATTGAGCCTAATGGTTCAATGTTCTCTAGCTACATTGGTGTCGTTGCTCGTGAGAATGTTCCAATTACCATTGATACTTGGAAAAATAAGGATTTAGATGTCGTTAAGAAGCTGGTTTGGAATATCTTATAGGTAAAATACTAATTGTTCATTTTCATTTGTTTCATCTAAAAAAATATTTATGTTGACATGTGTGTATACATATTTCTTGTAGGAGTCCTTTGAAATTGGTAATTTGCCAGAATAACATGAATATGTAATGAAGGAAGCAGATAAATTACATAGGATCTTCAGAACAACCTTGTCAACTCAATTTCTAAGGGATTCCAAGGGAAATATAAGGACCCATCCTCCAAAATGCTATGAACATTTTATCACTGAGGAACAATGGAGAGACTTTGTGGAAATACTTACTGGTGTCTCTTTCCAGGTAATATTAATTTAGTATTCGAGCCCTTGATCTTTATCGTAATGATATGCTTGTTATAAATGATACTGAAAATTACAAAACAAACATTACCACTTATTGATATGCTTATTGTAAATGAAATATGAAATTAGAAAAAATGAATCACAAGTATTGATATGGTTGTTGTAATTGATACAAGAACTAAGCAAGGAAAATCGACAAAGAGCGTCAAACCCAAAATATCCATATAGGGCCTCACGTATGGGGTACGCGCGCCTCGAGCAAAAAATGGTAAGTCATCTCAATATATATTGTACTTCATCCAGTGTTATCTACCTGTAGAGAAAGAACAACAATAACATTTTTAACAAAATGTACAGGTTTGAGTTTTCTGTTAGTCTTTCTTTCTTTTTTAAATCTTTTTCTTGAGCATGCATTTATTATATTAGACAAAACCAAATGTCGGGTATAATTGTAATTAAAAAAGAAAATTGTGTCTTTTAGTCTAAACCCCAGGGTTAGTTTTTGTAATTCTTCCGCATCAAGATTACTAGAAAATTGATTATACTAGAGTTGTCGATGGGCTGAGTTAATTGCCTGTTCATAAAATTGTGTTCACCCGAGAATTGACCCTTTAGAAAATTAGTTGAAATATAAAGGACATGAAATAAGAAACAAGCATTATTTGAGTGCAAGTTGTTTCCCACTAGACTAATAAATTTTGTAAGATTTTGGGTTGATTACAAAAAACTCAGCAAATTTTCAAAATTTTTTTAAAAGCCTGAAGTTTGCTTCAGTATTGACATTAGGGGTAAAATTTTAATATATTCATAAATAAGAAATGGGGTTCTGGAATGTCTTTTGTGTAAGTTGTTTCCACTAGAAGAAAAAAAAAATCTTAAGGTTTTTGGTTAATTATAAAAAGTACCCTTGAGGTCTAACTAATTACAAAAACAAGTAAGCTAACTTTCAAAATTATAAATAACACCCATGAAATTTAATTGATAAGTGCAAAGTATTTCAAAAACCCCTTTCACATTTATAAAATTATTACACTTTGACCCCTAATTTTCATACTGAATCAAAATCTCAGAGGGTATTTGTGTAATTTTAATTTATATTTTTTGGGGGGAATTTGGGTCAAAAATGAAGGGTGCCTTTGTGATTATGACCAGATTTCCCCCCAAAAAATTGGTGGGATTGATCACTTAAATATGATCGCATTTCTTTGAGGTATGTGCCTAATTACAAAAGGAAAACTATTAAAAAAACACCCAAGAAACTTTCAGAATTTCAAAAATACCCCAAGAATTTATTTGTCGTGCATTTGAAGAATCCTTAAAGGCGGCTTGTCTATCAAGGGTCTTCAGAGTAGTTGCAAATTTGAAATGAGCTAGACCTGGATTTATAGTTGTCTTCTTGGATTAGGGTTTCATATTGTTATAGAGTAATATCTACTAGTGAAGGTGGACCTCTCTCTCCCGCATACACGCACACACATAGTAAGTTTAATTATTAACTACAAGGCCCTCTATCCAAATTCAAATTCTCTCTTTGTCCATATGCTTTTCAAGGCCTCAATTAATCAAACTAAGGAAAAATATGAAAAGTGAGCTTTTGTTTTGTCATGTTTGAGGGTTAATTCATTGTTTCTTGTACTGGGCAGCTGATAGGCGATTGGTTTAGGTTTTTTACAACTGGGAAATTAGGTTTTTTAGAGTGTTATTATTAATATTAATGCTTTTAATGTGTAATTAAGAAGACAAGGTTCTTTAAACAGCCTTGTTTCAACGGTGGGTTTGTTTTATGAAAGCAAAGGTTTTCGTACATTTGTCATAATTTTACAATGAAATGTCATATTTATCATAAAATATATTTATGATATTATGTTGATAAATATGGCATTTTATAATAAGAATATGAATTTTCATAAACAAATATTTATGAAGGATGTAGAAGTCTTCCCGGTTTTCTTGTGCACAACAGTTTTTGTGTTGTATCAAAAAGTTAGAATTGAAACCTTTGTATAATAGAAACTCGTATGATTAAAGAACAAAGTGTGTGTAAATCGAGGATGGATGTTACACATGATCCACATCCACTGTGTGTAACATATATTAAAAATATATTCTTCTAAAAAAAAGTATTTTGTATTATAACTAGAGAAAATTATCTTTTTAGTTTATTACAAATATATATTTTTTAAAGAAATGATATTAACATCATCAAAATAAATTCATTAACTTGTCAATTTTATCAAGAAATATTCAGTTATATGTGTAATATTCATGTCCAAAAAAACCAATTTTACTCAATATGATTTTTATTTCCATATAGATTGAGAAGTCAGGATAAAAGGTTAAAAAGATTGAGCGGTACAAAGTTTGGAAAGCTTCTCGGACGAACAAGGCTAGGTTGATTGAAAATGAAAATGTCCAGAAAGTTGTTGATGAATGTGTAAGTTGTATAAATACATATTCATAGACAGTTTATCCAAATAATTAAATTTATTTATATTTCATGTCCATAAAGTTTATTAATGTTATTTATATTTTATGTTTGTGTCCTATCACAGTTTGTATCTCAAGAGGACGGAGAAGACGTTGGTCATTTAGATATACTTTCTCGGGCAATAAATGCACGGGAGTATCCTGGACGTGTTAAGGGTATGGGGTTTGGGGTCTCTCAAAGAGATTGTTTCCCACCTAAGAAACGCCCGAGACAAGAGGAACTCGAGTGCTTGAAAAGTGACCTGAAACATGTGTTGGCGAGGCTTAAGGAGGTGTAAAAAGAGCTTCATGAAGTCAAAAGTAATCAGACAAAAGAACCTGAACATGGACCTAACTTAGCCGCTCACTGCGAGGAAGATAGTCCCATCGTTGCATGTGATAACATTCCATAGGTAATTACATATAATTGAGTACTATATTACATAAAAAAATATTTTACATAACTTCAATCATTTCATTTTTGTTTAGGGGGTCTCACGATGTAAGATCTATTTATCGTCCCCGACTTATCGCATTGTTGGTAGTGGAAAAGTGTATAATCATTTAGGTGAAACAATACACAATAGACCACTTCCAGTTGACTGTGTGAAAGTTGGTATTGAAGTTGCTTTTGAGCCAGATTCCCTATTGCCATTACCTATTGATGATGAAGGAGTAATGACAATTAGAGATGCAATAGGCACTTTTGTGGCATGGCCAATAAACCTCATAGCTATAGATAATGAGGTAAAATTATTCTTTCACATATGATAATTTATTATTTCTTATAACATTTGAAATAGATAATTTCCAGATTAATGCAATATATATATATATATATATATATATATATATATATATATATATATATATATAATTATATATATATAATATTCTTTCGTATATGTTACCTTATTATTTCTAATATCATCTGAAATCCATAATTTCCTAGATTAATGAAAAATTCAAAGCTAATATCGAGGCACAGACTACAAAATCTAAAAACAACATCAGCTCAAAGACTGTACAAGCAACTAAAGTTGTTGAGACCCCCGGTAAAAACCCTAGAAAATGAAGTGATTAAATATTTCTCCCATGAAGCTGCTACTAAGAACACCCCATACTGCAATCACCTTGGCATGCATGTCCAATTGTTCATGAAACCTTGAAATAGATCGCACGGCTTAATCAGGAAGGAAGACATATTTGGCAAATCATTCTAAGAGGTAATTGGTGTGGATGAAATTGAGCATGTTCTTCAACGACAATGGATAAGCGTGTCAGCTATTTGTGTATATATCAGGTAATTGAGATATTTATAAAAAAAATAAAATTTTACTTGAATTTCATTTCTCATTTACATTCATTTATCGTCCCCGACTTATCGCATTGTTGGTAGTGGAAAAGTGTATAATCATTTAGGTGAAACAATACACAATAGACCACTTCCAGTTTGACTGTGTGAAAGTTGGTATTGAAGTTGCTTTTGAGCCAGATKCCCTATTGCCATTACCTATTGATGATGAAGGAGTAATGACAATTAGAGATGCAATAGGCACTTTTGTGGCATGGCCAATAAACCTCATAGCTATAGATAATGAGGTAAAATTATTCTTTCACATATGATAATTTATTATTTCTTATAACATTTGAAATAGATAATTTCCAGATTAATGCAATATATATATATATATATATATATATATATATATATATATATATATATATATATATATAATTATATATATATAATATTCTTTCGTATATGTTACCTTATTATTTCTAATATCATCTGAAATCCATAATTTCCTAGATTAATGGAAAATCAAAAGCTAATATCGAGGCACAGACTACAAAATCTAAAAACAACATCAGCTCAAAGACTTTACAAGCAACTAAAGTTGTTGAGACCCCCGGTAAAAACCCTAGAAAATGAGTGATTAAATATTTCTCCCATGAAGCTGCTACTAAGAACTCCCCATACTGCAATCACCTTGGCATGCATGTCCAATTGTTCATGAAACCTTGAAATAGATCGCACGGCTTAATCAGGAAGGAAGACATATTTGGCAAATCATTCTAAGAGGTAATTGGTGTGGATGAAATTGAGCATGTTCTTCAACGACAATGGATAAGCGTGTCAGCTATTTGTGTATATATCAGGTAATTGAGATATTTATAAAAAATTAAAATTTTAATTGAATTTCATTTCTCATTTACATTCAGTACTAATGATTCCTCATATATTTTTTCGAAGATACATGTATGAGAATATTATGTTGAACCAGAAGTTGAAGAGGTTCTGCTTCTTATCCCCTCATGAAACGAGCTTTTTACTAAAAAAGGATGACTGGATCAAGTCTATAGCTGATTTGCTCATTCTAAATGGGGTGAGGGATAAGCTAGTTCTTGCGCCATTTAATACAGCGTGAGTCCTTCTACGCTTTATTAGCGATAATGTTTAAATATTAAGAAATATGTGCACTGTAACCTCTATTATGGTGGAAATGGATATAATGCCTTTGTATTTAGTGTGACTTTATAGAAATTAGTTATATATATATATTACTTTAGACATGTTTTATAAAAATAGTTGAGCACTAGACTAAACCATACAAAGAAAAGCACGAATCTGATCATTATTCATCTTTTAATATTCATATAAATTTCTATACTAATTTTATGTCTCAACTGGTTGCAATTAAATATGTAAAACAAGTCTTTTTCCTGCATCCACACCAGACATATCCTTCATATCAATAAATTACATATTTATATAAATTGCTCAAATTATCTGCCTATACAAAACTTTATTTTGGTTATTCATACTTATATGGTATAGTAAAGATCTATTAATCCAATCCCACAAAAATATTGGTGAATGACATGACGTGCCAGGAATAAATATGTATTTTGCTTAATCAAACTCAAATAGAGTAATTGAGATTTTTCATGCTAGATCTAACAGAAATACGTTTTAAATTTTGTTGGATTGAGCACTTGAACCGACCGATGTTCACCCTTAATGAATGATATCATCTATTTGAAAAGGCTGCTTACCATGACTAAACTTTGTAGGGGCCATTGGGTGTTGTTGGCTATTAATCTTAAGATTGAGACAGTATTTTATTTTTAGATCCCGCACATGGTGGTCACGCTTTTCATCGAGACATGGTGGATGTTTTCAACACGTAAGTGTGTGTGTGTGTGTGTGTGCAGTTGACAGTATGATTTTATTATTTAGGTTTTTGAATTAATATACAGTTTGATTGTATTTTACAGTGCAATAAGAGTATTTCGGGCTCAAGTAGGAATGGTGGTAACTAAAAATAAATCAAATAATATAAAGTGGAAGGATATCAAGGTAATTTATCGTGTTATATGTGTGATAAATAAATTTTCATGAAATAAATATTTTTAATGTATGTTTTTGTTTTTATTAGTGCCCCGGACAAACTAATGGCGTAGATTGCGGGTAATATGTCTTGAGATTCATGAAAGACATAATTACATGTAATCAAATGACAATCCCAGACGAGGTGTGTGATTTTGGTCTTAAAATTAATTTATTAATTCTAGGTTGCAAATTCACCATTTACATCTTAATTAATTATTATTATATTTTGCAGTACTTTGCTGGGTCCAAGTTCTTTAGTTATTCAGACGAGCAGGTCGACGAAGTTCGGGAAGAATGGTCTCGCTATATGCTCGAACATTTGTGTAAGAAATGAAGCTATTTAACTTGAATGTATATATTCATCAGTATTCATGTTTCAAAGATAATTGAGGAAGCTTCTTTTTGAAGTTAATTGCTTTTAATTATATGTTTTGAATTTTACATTGGACTACATCTGTGATTCGTTATCATCTTGTTGATTTTTATTTATGCCTTCCATTTTGTATAGGTTATGTTTCTACTTTATACTGTTGGATCATTTAAATCGAGCAAATGCTGAGATATGCATTTTTTGTGATTCACATTATGGACTCATTGTTATGTTATAATGTTTCGTGTATTATCGGAGAGACATGTTTGAATGAGATCATTATTTGTGGCATCCTTATTTTGCATATTGGATTTGTAGAATTTAAATATGATTAATTTTAAAGGAATGATTTTTAGAATTGCTTTGGAAATGGTTGAATATATTATATTATCCTGATTTTTATTCGAAATATATGTCTTATTTGATTCATTAACATTTTATTGTTGGTTGTACCTTTTTATGTAATTTTAAGTTATTCCAGTTGAGTTTATGCCGTAATATGTATTTTTGTTAGTTTATACTTTCCAGTCTTTCTATTTTCTATTTTTTAAAAAGTGATTCTGATAGTCGGTTGGTTATGTCGACTGTGCAGAAACCTGATATGCTGGAATGGGTTAGTTTCTCCGTTGGCTTGGTTGATTTTAGCTAATATAGTACATTTTTGCTTGATACTAGAATTGGCTTATCGTTTTTCTCTAACTTCTAAATTTTCACTAATTAATTTTTATTTTGTTGCAGCTATACGAAGGGACTAAGTGTGCAATATTACGATGAGCACGAATAATATAGTACTCATTTCTCGCATATAAGCTTTTTATACTTAGAAATGAACCAATTATTTACTTAGATATATTGTGTGACTACTCTTTCTTATTGTAAACATCAATTTCGTGTACAGGTTGTATCAAGTAGTGATAGATACGAGGATAATTGCCCAAGAAATAGTCCCAGAAATTGATGTTAGAACTTGATATTCATGTTGATGTTTTGGCATAGATACTTATAACACTATATAAATTAGGTTGTTTTGAATTCGTCGTGGCGATTTGGGAGTATGTGATGAGTCGTACTACGTACATTTAGTGGATTATTTGTAGTACATGAATTGTTGAGTTTTTTTTGTATGATAAGTTTTAGATGAAGATGGATTTAATGCAGGCTTTGTGGTGTTCTGGTGCACAACAGAAATTGGAAAAGCATATATATATATATATATATATATATATATATATATATATACACACATAACGCTTATTTAGTTAAGTGTTGTAAGAAAAAAGCACTCAGATAGCGCTTTTATTGTGTATGCGCTATAAAATGATAAATATTAGATAACACTTATTGTGTAAGCACTATAAGAAAATAAACAATAGATAGTGCTTTTCTATTTAAGTGCTATAACAAAAGAGTATTATTATAGCGCTTCTAAAAATCATTGCTATGCGAAAGAACTATCGGATAGCGCTTATTTGAGTAAATGTTATACAATATTAATTTTTAATAGCGCATTTCTGGGTGGTGGGCGTTATGGAAGATGCTCATACAATAGCATTTTCTACTAAAGCGCTATCTAAGTTTACCATTAGATAGCGTTTTTAAAAGTGCTATCGTAAGGAACAAATACTCAGATAGCGCAAACATAGATAGCGCTTCAAAGCGCTATCTAAAGAAGAAAATAAGCGCTATCTAAGTGCTTCTTTGGCGTAGTGAAAGTAATATATGAAAAACTAAACTATCAAACACTATGATACTAAAATACTTGTCGCCTTGAAGGATGATCTTCTCCGTTGGTTACGACACTTCGAAGACCTTCTTGATCTTGGACAATGGCTTCAAGTATGTAACTTGCTTGTGTTCTTCTTGCCTTGCTTGAGTTGCCCCGTTTCTTCAAATCCGTGCGTCTCAACGCGTACTTCAAGTCTATTCCTCTCTTGTCTTAAATAGACAATCTTATAGTTTTAAACTAGGTAAACAAGTAAAACAAATCCTAAACATAATCTAGGAAACTAAATAAAGTCCTAGACACAATATAGGAAACAAAATCTTGAGTCCTAATTTATTTTGTGCCCAAAAAAGACAAACAACTAAAAAAGGAATTATTGCCAAGAATAAAATTCTCAACAGTGCAGATCGTCATTGATCCGGTGTGAATACAGTATCTGTTGTTGAGCATCTGTCATTTATGCCACGCACCCAATCTACATATACAAAACCATGCAATGAAAATTATGTATTTTGCTTATAATCAACCCAAAATATAGAGTACTCTTTATGTAGCCAAGAACTCGCTTTGTTGTAATAAAATGAGTCTCTCGTGGTTCGTTCAGGCCTTGTGATAGTCAAGTACCAACAAGTTGAAGAAAACGTTATTGATCTTCAAGTAATTTCTCTCCATCTTTAACTAACTATAGGCAGGGTTCCATAGGAGTAGTTATGTTTTCTTAATACATTACATCTTCATGTAAAGGCTTGAAACCACAAAAATCAAGCTATGGAGAAACCTTAACATACCAAGCACAAGGAGCTTGCTTGAGGATGTATAAAGCCTTTTTAATTTGACACACATAGACAGGAAAATCTTTTGGTCTCGTTTGGTTAGGGGGCAAGTTTATCTTATATCTCAGGATAGTACTGTATGGATAATTAACATCCACTGTTTGCATCTTATGATTACACTTTTGTGAGGTTGAGATTGTGATTGAGATCCTTTGTTTGTTGTGCGTGATGACTTGGGATGAAGTTGTCCAAATACAATAATACCCTCATCTGTTCTTATCTTTATTTTAATCATTCTCGATGGTGGAGTAAAGTTCAGACATTCATACAAAAATTGACAAACATTTTAGAAGACTAGGATTGCTTTAGTTGTCGTGTATGAAAGAAATGTTTCCATTGTGGGTGAGGAAAATCACTGCTAGCATCGGTGTATTTTGTTGAGGAGATCAATTTCTCCCGAGAAGGTATGTATCTCAATCCCAATTTCCATGATTCATGTATGTTGTTGCGATTAGGGTTTGCCGATTTATTTTGACCCCGAAAATCATGTATCGGGGATCCTCATTTGCTCCAGCATTGTAATTCACAGTAGTGGTTTGCACCATTGACTTACCACTGCAAAATTACGTGGCACTAATTCAGATCTTGCAGTGGCAATTGTAATTCGACAGTCTCCTTTATGGAAACAAAAGGCTTCATAAATATACTTGAGGAGATTTGGTTTTACCTTGAAGTTGTAATTTCCCCCTTTTAATTATGTTTCTGATCTAATATAATATTAGATACAATATACCCTACTAGGGCATAGAGAATATTGCCAATTGGGAGATTTTGCGAACTTGGTGTGTATCTATGACCAATGGCAAATAGAACCTAAGTGTTCAATTATTTTACATCAAATCTCAGTCAAACGAGCAATTCCTGCGGTATGTCATAATCGAATTTGGGAAGCCATGTGATGTCGAAATGCTATAGAGATCTCCCCACTAAATGATATTGCGAGTTTCCCGTAAGGACTGACTTCTAGGACGTGGAGGAACCAGAGCGCCCTTTCAAGCCGTGTCTTATTCGATGGGTAAACATATAATATATTTCATTGTTTTATAAATTCACATTACAATTAATTTTTTGGCCTAATACACACTACTACAGAAACAGCTTTCTAAGGCTGTTAATTTAGGCGGTTCACTGAAAACCGCAGTTAAAAAGGTTATTTTACGGCGGTTTCCTCAAAACCGACGTTAAAATTGGATATCAACTGATTTTAACGGTAATTTTAACAGAACCGTCGTAAAAACTCACACATTCTACGGCGGTTATTTGAGAACTGCCGTGAATTATCAGGTATTCACGACGGTTCCTTAAGAACTGACGTTAATTAGTTCGCAGGTTAATTAGTCCGTTGTTTTTAACGTCGGTTCTATTAGAACCGCCGTGAATAAGATGACATTTAGAACCGCCGCAGAATAGTAGGCTGCCATGTCACCAATCCTCGTCTTGCTCAAGAAAAAATTTTGGATCATTTATCCATGTCTCATCCGATAATCTACATTCGGCACGTCATAAATAAAAAAATAAAAAGAATTTTTTTTTATTAAAGAAAAAAAAAGAAGAAGAAGAAAAAAACCTCGCGAACACATGACAGTGCACTATCAAAAATGTAATCCCTGCCCTAACTCCCCTACGCGGCAACCAGATTTCATCAACCTCCTAATTCCGTCACGTAAAGCTTTTGTCCTGGAATCCTTACAAACCCTCCACCACAAATCAAACTGATAATTCTCTGGGAATCGTAAATCCCCAAATTAATTTTCCGACTTCCTCAAAAAACCCCGTTACTGCTGGGTCTTCGTCGCCGGCGCCGGATAACCGGAAAAACGAAGCCACAACCACCGATGGTCTCAACCTCCCTACCTTCACAGCTAATTTCGAAAAACTCACAAACAATTCTGCAAGTAGAAGAAATTCTGAAAAGGCGGTTCACGATCCCAGTTTGGGTCAAACTGGCATTTCGCCTGTCGGTGGCCCTCCGGCCAAATTGGCTCTGCACCAACCTTCCTCACTCCATATCGATGCTAACCCAACCTCCAATTTTAAGATTCGGGCTCCAATTGAGACCAATTCGAAAAGCTTCACCTTTGTGGGTTCCGATCCCCTTTTGGCTGGAAATGTCGATTCGCCGGCAGGTGGCCCTCCGGCTCAATTGTATATGCACCAACCTTCCCCACACCAAGACGTTGCCAACCCAGGTTCAAGGGTTTTAGAATACGGTGAAGGATATGGAAAATGTCAAATTCGAAGCAAATTCCTCGGCACTATCTGCCACAGAGATATTGGAAATGTCAAATTCGAATCAAAACGGGTCGGGTGACCCTGATTCGGGGAAAAGGCGCAGGATATTAATCAGCCCCGATGAGAGTCTACAGGAATTGAAGAAAGATGGCGATGATTTTGTTGTGAGGATGGCAGCGTATTGGGGGGAAGGAGAGAGGGTGCCGTTCTAGTTTATGGCGAACGTCCTTGATGCTGTAAAAGAGGAGAAGAGTAGGATTGAAAAGGCGAATATCGTGTGCAATATGCTGAGGACGGTGATGGAGACGGCGCCTGATGACTTATTGCCAACTGTGTACCTTTTGGCGTGCATGATCCCCCCTGCGCATGAGGGGTTGGAGCTTGGGATTGTGGATGTTGTGATCAGGAAGGCCATCGTATTGACATTTGGGATTACAGAAGAACATATTACGGAGCTATTAAAGGTTATTAGAAAATAACAAAGTTAATTTTGATGGTGACTGATTAGTTAGATGCTGCCTAAGTTAACTGTAGATGGTTTAATTCATGTGGCTTTTCATATATATGAGTTTTTAACCTCTTTGCATCGATTAGCTGCTTATAATTAATTTGTTGAAGGTTCCTGATTCTCAACGTTTCACAAACTGTAGGATCACAAAGATTTAGGTGCTGTGGCAAATACCTGCCGTTCATCACAGAGTTTGATGTGTAAACCAAAAGCTTTAACTGCCCTCAAAGTTTTTGACACCTTTCAACCGCATCAATCTTTATGGACCTACCTCAATCTTTCCAACCGCATGGTCATTCGGGTCCTGGATATGGACCTAACCCTCATTTCATGCCTCCTCCTCCTAGGCAGTTTGATAATAGCTATTATCCACCTGCTGATATGCCACCCCCTCAGCCAGAAAAACAACACCATCAAGGGATGTCTGCTTATGATATGCCGCCACCTCAGCCAGAAAAACAACATCATCAAGGGATATCTACTTATGGAAGAGAAGCACCAATGCCAGTTCATTCATCAGCCGGCCTGGCAACTTCGTCTGTTATCACTCAAGTTATTTATTAATTTATTTATTTTTCGTCCTTTTTTCCCGTTATAAATTGAAATTTTGGTTTGTTCATTTAAACTGATATTTTGTTTTATTTTACTAATTGCAAGGGGGTATCTGTAGTTTTGAAAGATAATTGGGTGTTTTTGTAATTAGATCATGTATTTATAATTATCCATCGCTTTTTTTTTAAATGGTGTGATCAGGAGAGCTAGAAAAATTTGTATTTATAATTATTCATCTTATTCTATTGCATGATTCAACTTTTGTTTACCCTGTTTGTCAGTCTAGGTTTGGGCTTCTTCTAGTAATTGGGTCCTGTCCTCTGATTCTAGTAATCTGATAAAACTTTTCAGGTCACGCAGCAAATGCAAATTCCACTCTCTTATGCTGATGCTGTATTTGGCACGCAAGGTGCAAGTATAAGTTACATTCGACAGGTGAGTGGTGCTACGGTTATGGTTCAAGAAACGAGGGGTGTTCCTGGGGAGATGACTGTCGAGATCAGTGGAACTGCTTCTCAAAGTCCAAACTGCTCAGCAACTGATTCAGGTAAACTCCGCTTTTGGGGTTTTAGTCTTGAGCCCTTTTTCTCTCCCAATTATTTTTATTTGATTTGTTTTTAATTATTATCTTAAATAGCTTTGATGGAGTCATTATGGTAAAATTGCTGATCAAATTGTTGATTGTCATTTTTTTTATTGTGTGTGTGTGTGTGGCAGAATTTCATGGCTGAAGCTGCGGCGGGGGCACATCARACACAGCAGCATGCTCCATCAGCTGATTACAACTCGTATGGAGCACCTGGCTCGGTCTACACATCTCCTCCTTCGAATCCTAATCATGCTCCTGCCCAAAAAACAGGCGGTTATGGCTCAGTTTACGGAACCAATTATGGTTACTAGATTTTATTTTATTTTTGTTTTTTAAAAGACTAGCTCAACTTTTTCCTCAGTGAACCTAATTAATAACCCTTCCGGATATCAATTGGCAGTATGGTACTTGATCCACCTTTAGATCCACCACTCATTACCTGTTTGATCCTTTCAATATTTCACTATTCTGTGTATTAGATTTTATATACTTGGGGTTTTGTTTTTGTTGCTTTTACTTTCCCTGATTAATATATATGTATTCAGACTCATGTTTAGTTATTCATTTTGTTCTATTTTGGAAACATAAGCAGAGAGGAATATCGTTGGTGCCTTTTTTTTTTAATCAAAAGTTGGTTGCGTTTGCAAAAATATTGATTATTTTAAAAGAAAATTTGAAAACATTGATTATTTTATAAAGAGGGTAGTATACTTTTCATATCATTTGGTGTGGAGCAGTAGTCTGTGTGTGGAGCATCAGCTGAATTCTACTTTCTTGAGATACAACTCTTTGAAACCATATATGGTACCTTGAAGGTACTTTAGAACTTCCCGACCCGGGCGTGCTTACATGCAATATTAATTACACTTAGTCGCTTACCTTGTAATTAATTAGCCACTCATCTTTGAACCCTACCGAATTTATGCACGCACAACAAAAAGATCTAAGGTTCCTGATTCTCAACGTTTCACGAACTGTAGCATCACAAAGATTTAGGTGCTGTGGCAAATACCTGTCGTTCATCACAGAGTTCGATGTGTAAACCAAAAGCTTTAACTGCCCTCAAAGTTTTTGACACCTTTCATCTCATTGCTAAGGTATTTTGTTTTTATGTGTGTTTTGTTTTGTTTACGTTTCTTTTCTTTTCTGGATCTTGTTATGTCCAAGAATTTGGTTCTATTCTTGCTTTCGTTAGACCGCTCTAGAGGGTTCCATTTCTTCTTTATTAATTTTGTTAAGTGAGAGTGCATTAAAAGATGTTCGATGTGCAAGCTTTCACAGGAATCTGGAAAAGATAGTCAAGGGAAGAAAATGAGTCACTTAAGGGCACTGCTAGTTGTTGTCGCTGGTTGTGAACCTCAATATTTGATTAATTTGCTCCAGGTTAACCGAAATCTGATTTTTGGTTTTTTTCTGTTTGGTTAATGTCACTTATCAAAGAGTTAGCTTGAGATTTATGCAGAAAAAATTGGGTATTGGTTTGGCAGAAAAAACTCTCCTGGCAGCACTGGGGCACGCTGCTTTGTATTCAGAAAAGCATTCAACCCGTCCTGTAAAGGCCAGAAATTCTCTAGAAGAAGTTATTATCTACATTTATGTGGCTATTTTCCGACATAAAAATAACATGGAATACGTCAACGTGGTAAAAATAAAATATGAACTTAGACTCTGATAAAATTAATTCGCCTAGTTATTTGAAAATTGGTAAAATGAGTGTTGATATGTGTTATCCAGGTGAGTTCTCTTCAGTACAGAAAAATGGATTTTGAAGAGTTTTGTGCTGCGGCGATTAGTGTATATCAGCTGGAAGGGATGGAAAGCTGGGAGCAACATGCACGACGTGCATACGATTTTTTCGAGAAGGATGGTAACCGGCCCATCATGATTGAGGAGCTTGCCTCAGTATGCCTCCCTCTTACCAATCTTTTTTTTTTCTTTTTAGATACTTGATAATATGGATCATTTTATTTACTACAAATATAATTATTAGTATTGTTGATTATCACTAATATTTTCCTTTTATAAAATTGAACCAATTCTGTTTTCTTATATTATATATAGAAGTATCGTGCTTAATTTCATGTCTCATATTAGAATGATGAAGATTTCATCTCTCTTGTAATATATCATATCATCTTCTTTCTAATTGTTATGGCTAATATCAAATTACTTGTTTTTTTTAAAAAAAAGCAGGCACATAAAGCCAAACGACCGCGGAGAAAAGGAGCAGCAGTTGGAAAACAAATTAGAAAGGCACATCCAATGAGGAAAAGTCTTGCAGGTGTTTATACATTCATCTACAGGCAGAAACTTGTTTCATATCTATATAACTTCTTGGTTGACAAATTTTATGTTTGCTGACTCTACAGAAGCTGGTACATCATTTGAAACTGGAGTTAGAAGGAGCAAAAGAATTAGAATGAGACGAGACCTCTGGAATTCTGGAAAGGAGAGAGATTCTTATATGGTCGTGTGGATGACAGTGAGTATTGTTGTGTCTCAATTCTTTTATCATATTTGACTTCTGGAAATCAAATGCGGCCTGAAAAATGTGTCCCCAACGATTCCATCATTTTTTTCTTTCCAAATTAATGTATTCATTGCTTCTTTATTTTTTTATTAATCCCAGGTTCTGTGTTAAATATACACCTAGAAGTCGAGTGCGGCGAGAAAATACGAGCATAATTATCTATATGGGGCTGATTAGGAGGTTTGATTCTTGGAAATCAATCGATTTCAAGTACATCTTATTTTTCAGTTATTCGTCCTTTGTATTAAGAACTATCGTTTTAAGCCTTGTTTGGTCCGTCTATGTGAATTGTTTGTGGATATGGTTATGTTAATCTTGTAGTTCACACTTGCAAGTCGGGTGACAATTTATGTTGGGAGTCAAGATCATGTCAAATTTCGCAGAGTTCACATCCGTCTTATTATTCGTATCTAGTGTCCGACTCCTTGCACAACTTATTAATGTCATGTTTTTCAATTGACTTGAAATGACCTAAATATTTTATGAATATGTATCCTACAGAAATTTATTCGTTTTAATAGAAAATATGATTTATTTTTACTGAAGTGTATTAGAGTTTTTTATAATTGTATTTTTATTTAATTTATATTTTCATTTCTTATTTTTTTTTAATTTTTTTACTACTTTTTAGAAGGTATTTTCAAGAACCGCCGTGAATTGTCTGTTTTGGAAAACAAACTTTCTAGAAGGTATTTCTCAAGAACTGCCGTAGAATCCACCGTCGTAAACTTTTACGGATGTTCTTAAACCACCGTAAAAAGCATCACTTTCTACGGCGGTTCATGAAAAATCGTCGTAAAAAACCCCACTTTTTAAGGCGGTTTTTCAAAACCGCCGTAACTATTTACGGCGGTCGATATAAAGGCGGTTCGAAAACCGCCTTTAAAAAGGAAAAATAATCGTCTTTAAATCATCTTTCTGCAGTAGTGACATTTCATTGATTTGTTGATACAGTTTCTTATCAATATTACGCTTTCATGTGGAAGGATAGAAAGTGTAAGATTTTCATTTGGGTTGATCATCCCTCTGAAGAAGCACACTCACACATTTGATCGAGGAATTTCGTAAGATTAGTGCCAACCAGATTGAGGCCCAAGATATTCATAATCAGTCAAAGACAGTGGTCTATTCCAGGTGCATCGCAAGGATCATCACTTTTACCACAACAAAAAAACAGCAGTTTTTCGAGGGAAAAACTGAGGGAAGTGTTTTCCCTCGAAATTTTCCGAGGGAAAAACCGAGGGACTATAAATTCCCTTGGGTTTCTTCGAGGGGAAAATATTCCCTCGTAATTCCCCTCGAAAATACGGCGCCACTATTTGCCGCCATAATTATCGAAGGAAAAAACGAAGGAATTACGAAGGAATATTTTCCGAGAGAACAAAGCCCTCGGAAAAATCGAGGGAAATCAATATCCCTCAGAATTTTATTATTTTTATTTTTTAAAAAATTACAAAAAATCAAGGGGAGTATTTTCCCTCGGTTTTAAACCGAAGGATTAAGCCTTCCCTCGGTTTATTTTTTTATTTTTTAAAATAATTAATTAAAAACCAAGAGATATTTAATTCCATCGGTTTTAAACAGAGGGAATCACTATTCCCTCGGTATGAAACCGTGATTAACGTAGATTTGTCCCTGTTTTTATTAACTTTTTAGTTCGTTTTTCTATTTGTTTTTGGTATAAGTTGGATGATTTAAGCATAATTCCGTATTTTTATAATTCCAGCTTATTTTACCGCATTTTGATCGTAATTGATGCAATTAGGTGATATTTCGTTGTTTTTCACCTCACAGCTAAGTAACCGAAGAGTTCAGCGCGTAATAGACGAAGTTCAATGTTCAAGAATAGGAGAACGAGCTTTCTGGTGAAACGAGTAGAAAAAGATCGAGAACCGAGACAGGCTCTCTGACGCGTTGATCGACGCGAGTCACCGCCCGCGACGATCGACGCCAAGCAGACGCCCTGCCGACGCAACTTTCTGAAGCGTCGATCCTAGACGCGTCGACCGACGCAGCGTCGACGCAACTTTCTGAAGCGTCGATCCAAGCACGCGTCAGTCGACGCACCCGCCCAGCCGACGCGCACACCCAGGCCGCGTTGACGCCGAGAGACAGCCTGCGTCGATCGATGCAGCGTCAACGCGATGGCCCAGTTTTGCGATTTTAGGGTTTCTTGTGCGTCAAGACTTGCAATATCTATAAATACCCTCCATATTTCGGTTTTTCAGAGACACACAGAGATACACAGAGAAGACACGACCTCCTAGGGTATTTTAGCTTATAATAAACATAATTCCACATCTCACAAACGAGATTTGAAGACGGAGATCAAGGATCGAAGAACAACGCGTCCAAAACATCGAATTCGCGTTCGGGATTCAATCTTCGCCCCATATCGACGTGCAACTCCAGAATAGCTGGAGCTTTTTACTGCTTTCATTAGTTCCAATAAGTACTTTAAACTCTTAGCTAGTTACGTAGTTAATTACTTAGTTAATTCTAGAACTAGTTTAAATTGGCTTAATTGTTTTATGCTTGGATATTAGATTAATTTAGTTTATTTATGCGATTCGATTTATGCTTAGTTATTCGTTAATCCTAGATTCGTATGATACATTGTTTAGAGGTAATTTCTCATGTTCATGCTCTTAGATTCGGTAATTAGGTTTAATTCATGGTTGCGTTTTATTGATAATTTAGTTATTCCTCGTAGTTGATAATATAGTTTAGAATAATTAGTTTAATTACTTCTTTAGTTTATAATGATTGTTTCAAAATCTTTTAAAACCCCAAATGTACATGTATTTTATTTCAATTCGTAATTGAGAAAAACATCCGAAAGACCGAATAGTTGTTTCCTCGAGAGATACGACTCGAGTCAAACTCATCACCCTACAAGTACCTCGTACTCTTGCGAGCAAACTGACGTGCTTTTAAATTAATTTATTAAAAAGGGGTGCACAAAAGTTTGGTTCAAAATTTTAGCGTCGTTGCCGGGGAAGCAACGAGTAGGAATTAAAAAAAAAAATTCGTTTTATTTTCTTTTTAATTTATTAGTTTATTTTTATTTTTACTTTCGCACTTGGTTTTTTGCCATTTGGTACGTTGACGTGTTGTTGAGTTTATGTAAGGAAGACAATCACTTCAACGTGACCTTGCACCATTCATTGACAACGTCCACTGTTCAAATCCACCAAGACCAAGACCCGTTTTTATTCCCGAGAACGATTCGTCAGCAGCAACTGATTTTTTTTGCGACCAAATTCCCAACACAATGTTAGGAGCACATTCGATTCGAAACGGCGATTCGCCACCAAGATCACCTCCACGCCCGATTCGAAATGGGTATGGGAGTGAGCCAATCGTGTTGCAAGGACAACCACAACCCCGAGCCTAACCAGCAAGGCATGGAAAACATGAGAGACGAAGGAGTCCAGCAGCACAACGTGATCAATCACCAACCCAACATGGCAAATATGAGGCAAAACGAAAAGATGAACAACAATGTCATGCGTCAACACAACATCGAGAACGTGGCATTTAGGAATGAGGATGTTTTGCAGCGAAACGCTTATGTTAACAATCAAAGGCACATGAACGAGTGATTGGCGAATCAAGATCATGGTTACGAGCAAAATAATTTCGGAAGAAGATACGAGCGCGAGAACCATTACGCATATGACGATCACTACGAGAGAGCAAATGGCCGAGTTAGGAAACCAAGGGGAGATCGAGCACCTAGGCAGCGCGATTTGGCGCGTCCAAAGTTTGTACCCTTTAGGTCCGCTATTGTGCTCGGACCAACTGCAAGGGAAGTGGAGATCAAACCGCACCAACTTAATTTACTCCCGACTTTTCACGGAGGTGCCCATGAAGACCCCTTGGCATTTTTGAACTATTTTGTTGATGAGGTTGGAAGATTTGTGGTTCATGGCCTTAACCAAGAGGAGGTACTGTAACGCCCAAGTCTTTATTTTATTGAGCCCAATTTTTCTTTTTATTTTATTTTAATTTTATAGTTTATTATTTCTAGTCCAATAAGCCCTTTTATTCAAATCCAATTACATTATATTTATTTTATTCTATTTTTACCAAAACCAAATTTAAACAATATTATTTTTATTATTTTATTTTACTAAGGCCCAAATTCAACATCATTTTGTTTACAAAATCCTAACCCAAGCCCAATCCAAACCTTATAACTTGGCCCAAGCCCACCACAACTCTAATTTCAAAACAAAAATGAATTCTTTTATTTAATTGTTTTGTCTTGATTTATATACCAAAACCTTATCCCCAACATCCACACTTTCAACACATTTTGCAGCCACACATTACACACTCCTCCACAAACAACTACAAATACCAACTTTTCTTTCATTTTCTGCTTTCGGCTAGCAGCAACAACAACACAACATATAGGTAATGAAATTGTTTTTTTTTTTCTCTTTTGTATTTCTGAATTTTTCAAACCAAGCCAGAACCTCCGTTCAATCTCCAAAACCCCAAACAACAACATTTACTGTCCAAACCATCACCACCACAACCCGTTTTCCGACCAAAACCACAGTCCCCAACACAGCCCGATTCAAAACCCGAACCGCCAAACGACTGAAACCCACGTCAACCCAAACCCGAAGCCATCCCTGCCGTTGACAGCCACACCACCACGGCCCGTTTTAGGAGGCCCGCGCCACCACGAGCATCGCCGGAAAAACCCCCAACACCACCGTCCGAAACCACAACCACCGCCACGACCCGTTTCAAAACCGAAACCCGACCGGCCGCGTGTCAAACGACAAGTGAACCAACTCCGGCCAAACCCAAACCGTCACAAACCTGAAACCACCCCGT